>JAYMFT010223600.1:0-11309 GCA_038088735.1 Panulirus argus | reverse complement strand
ATATATATATATATATATATATATATATATATATATATATATATATATATATATATTGATAATGAAATAATAGCTACTCCCACTTCTGGCTGTGACGTCCTTTTGCCTACACTCAGACCAACGCTGTGACTACGTAACAGCAATTTGGACAACCACTCTCCAGCGATTTATACATTTGTGTACCGTTGGGAAATGATTTACTGTTTGACATTATGTTTTTAGTGTATCGCCCCACCCCGTTACCCCCTGCACGAAGAAGAGGAATACGTTTTAAGCTTGCTGCCGCCATAAATATTACGATCTGATCTGCTTTTTCGGCTGTTTGGTAGTCAGTCCCGCGAGCGAAAAGTTAACTCCGACGTGGCTGTATCAAGGCCAATTGACGTTAGACAGTACAGCGATCTTCCTGGCCTGCAGTAGTGTTCATTACCTTGCTCACGGCACAAGAGCATTCTCAAGAGATGGATTGCTCCCCACCAAAGAAGGTTTAGGTTTACAGGATAATAGCCTAACTAGCTATCTGTCTGTGATGCTTCCTTAACAATTGGGTACTTCTGAACAGCCCGTTAGGCTGTCTCATCCAGACATGGCTCGGTATGCTCCACCCGTTGAAGTTTTTGGGTATTCTCGCGTTTGTCGTATATATTCCCTTGCTTTTTTCTTAAGGCTCGGGTTCTTTCTTACTCAAGGGGTTAAACATTTCTTCCGGAAGCCCACAGGGAATCCAAGTCTTGAAACGATTAGAAAATCTTCCTCGTTATCAAGTACAGAAGAATATGCTCTCATACCCTCAGTTTCGCAAGTGCACATTCATCGTTTTAGTGTCTTATTTTGCGGTTTTGGTGAATGAAAGAATTAACAGATTACCTGAGCCAACTAGGCTCAGACTACTTGAAATTACAGGTTACTTTCAGGGAATTGGCCTATCCTAGAATCGACGTATGGCAATTTACTTGCTCGGACGGCATTCCGACAAGTCTGTTGTTTGCTTGTTAGACCTATCAACTGCCGGGATAATTTAGGCCGTCAACATCAAACTACAGACACCAACCGAAAGATCCTTAACCCCCTTCAGCGTAAAGGATGTTGTCAAAGCCAGTTACATCAGGTATTAGGCCCTTGACAAACATCCAAGGGCGTCAGACACTATTGTCCGTAATGGCCAAAAAACTGAAAGACGGAAATCTTCCGAGAACTTGCATCCTTGCAAACGCGTACTTACAACATGCGATTTCTCTATCAAGGAATAAAGTATTGAAACTGAACTTTGGGGCATAGCAGTTACCACAATAAGTTAAATCAGAGTTAGTAATATTGTCTCTCTCCGTTTTTTTCATACACAATCTCGGTTGAGAAAAGCTTTCAATCAAGAAATGAAAGATTAAGTATTGTTGTTGTAATAAAAATGTCCAACTAACTGAAAAAAATCAGCAGAGTTTTTATTGAAGTGATATACTGTCAGCCATTTTTGTGTTCGATCGCGTTAGTCGGCAGTAATTTGTCAGCAAAACTTTCAAATATGTATATAAAATTGTTTATTCTAAATAAAACTGAAGTATTGAATTATTTTTTCGCACAATTTTAATTTGCCAGTAACGAGAAGTAAGTAAAAGGTACTTTTACTGAAAAAAAGTAAAAATAAAAAGTTTGAGACATTGATGACGTAAGTTTTAGAATTGTTCGAAAGTCTTTGTAGTGTACAGAAAAATAGATATTACAATAAGTTGTCAACTGAATAAGTTAGTATATATATATAGATCAACACATAGAATTTAATGGTATTATTACAAACAAATATATGGGACTTTGATGGCTTAAATGCAAAGAAAAATGGTTAAAATTATCACTTAGTCGTGTTAGTATATTGAGACAAAAGGGTGCAAAATTTCCCGCCGAAACCGGCGATTCTGGAAAGGGTGCGCGACACTTGAACGGGAGATCCGGAGAAGGAAGGTGCATGCAATAATGTTCTCTCCAAAAAATAAGGTCTGAAGAAAGAAGAGGTAGGTTAACAAGCAAAAACGTTTAGTAAAACTTGAAATGCGATAACAGGAGTAATTTTTTGTTGAATTATTTTGAAAATATGTTAAGTTAAAAGAGTAAAACTGGCATGCTTGTTAGCCAAATTGACCAAGGTTAATCATATGATGTAAGCAATATTTCAAGTCACATGTATTTATTACAGGCACGGTAGTCCCCGGTGACCGGTCCCACCGCTGAGGACATCACCAGGAGTGGACGCCAACGGCTTCCTCATCCGCAGTGATAAGGTTAGCAAATATTGTTGCTTGACTTCTGCTCAAATACCAAGGAGTAAAGTACTGAAGCTGAAACTAAATACCATTTTTGGAGTCTGGTTATTTGCCATCTTTTTGGTGTATATTTCATTTTTATATGTAATTACTTTGGTTATTTGCCATCTTCATGGTGTATATTTCTTTTTTATATGTAATTACTTCATGTGTGTTTCTTTCCCGATGGTTATGAACAGCATTTTACGTGGAATGGTTATAATCAGCGTGTCGAGAATCCACTTGTTTTTTGGAAGATGAATTTATGCGTCCCGGATGGTTTTTGGTGTGTTTGCAGGATAAGATGAATTTATGCGTCCCGAATGGTTTTCGGTGTGTTTGCAGGATTTTGACAAATTTCTACAGCAAATTGCTACTTTTTGAGGTATCTCCCCCCCCCCCCTTTACCCAATGGTAATGGAAGAACCCCAGTGGGAACCAGGGTTCTTGCCAGGTGTATCACAAAATGTGATTTGCAGTAGAAATGAAGGTCAGACTCGTTCAAAAGACATCAAAAACCATCGGGAATAACGATTACAACCAAGCTAAACCTAAGCAAACCAGGGTTGGATGACCGATATGGTAATACCACGGAACTTTCTAGGTAATAGTATCGTGGAACATTCTAGATTTAATAGTTATTCCTTTATATAGTTGCTTTGTGTAGTGTTCACATTAGTTCATATAATCAAATTTATTTGTCATTCCTTGATTTTAATGCTGCAGAGTTGTGTCCTTGGCTTATATAAGGAAAATTGATTTTATATATACTCCTTGATACTTCTGCTTCATCCTAGTTTAGACTTTGATGACTTAAGAGAGGTATTGACACCATCAATTTGTTTGCAGGTAGGTTTTCTATACAGGTCGTCGATGGACCACTTCGAGGGACAATTCATCGCGTCGGTAAGGTAAATGCAGATTTTGATTTCAGTTTTGGTGGGACAGTACAAATGGTACTGTCCCAGGGTAAATTGCGAGCAACGAGCTTAGTTGACATTACAGAGGTACTGTCCCAAGGTAAACTGCGAGCAGTGAGCTGAGTTGACATCACAGGGTTACTGCCCAAGCAAGGGTGAACAGTGCAATGTTAATATCACAACTGAGCATCATGCGGGCTGATTTGACATTACAGAGGTACTGTCCAGAGTTGAATAGTGCAGTGTTAATGTCTCTAAATTAATCAAACTAGCAGATAGAGACATTAGATAGGTAGTTTAGAGATAGAAGGGACAGTGCAATGTTAGTGTCGAATTACTGGCCATCAGAGTATTTGGTGTGATATTACAGAGGTACTGTTTGAAGAGATGGACTGTACAATGTTAATGTTAGAAAAGAGGGACAGTACAATGTTAATGTCACTAAACTAAGCATACCAGATTTTATAATATAACAAGTATTTTTTTTTAGGAATGGACCACGTCGAGGGATCATGACTACGCTTCTCAAGGTGCGTCACATTAATTTTGCTTTTGATAACCTAATGAAGTTGCTGTTTTTTTTTTCAGATTTAATTAGTCACCTGTCATTAGTGGCTAAACCAAAGTTTTTTTTATAACTCCTCTGCAACTAGCTGAAATGCTATTCCCCAAATATGTGGAGGAATGAGTCCCCAGCCCTTAATTTTAGTTGGGTGTTGAAACCTCTCATGAAGTACGGTTTCAATAGAACCTCCCCTTAAAACTTGTAGGGGTGTCCAGTCATCCATCCACAAAAATATGAGGTAATGACTCCAGTTTCCACCAAGTGTGATGGTAACCCAAGTCCTCTGCAAATGTAATGGGGTATAAAGGTCCCTTCAAACTGTGGGTGCTATAGAGTACCCTTAAAGTGTGGGGGTGTCCAGTCATGTCCTTAGTTTAGGTGAATTGGCTCCCATTTTCACAAAGTTTAGGGGACCCAAATGTATAGGGGTATCGCGATCCCTCCCTCAGACTGTTGTTGCTATAGAATGTACCCTCAAAACTTTGGAGATGTCCAGTCAGCTGTTCCTTTTTCACAAAGCTGGAGGGTACCCAAATGTATAGGGGTATGGAGATACCTCTCCCAAACTTTAGGTACCATAAAACCTTCCCTTAAATTTTTTTTTTGATATCCAGTCATCCGTCCTTATGTAAAGAGTATTAGCTCCCATGTTCACAAAGAGTGAAGGTACCCAAGCCATTTGCAAATCTATAAGGGTATCAAGATCCCTGTCCCTAATATGGGTGCTATTTAACCTCCCCTTAAAATTTCTGGAGGTGTCTAGTCCTCCTTACCTAAGAATGGGGTATTGTACTCCATTTCCATTGAGTGTGAGGGTATCCAAGCTCTCTGCAAAGGTATAGGGATATCGAGATCCCTCTTCCAAACTATGGGTGCTGTAGAACCTCCCCTAAAACTTACTGGAGTATCCAGTCATCCATATTCCTAAGTATGGGGTATTTGCTCCCATTTCCACTAAGTGTGTGGGTATGAAGGCCCTCTACAAATGTTTAGGGGTATTGAGATCCCTCTCCCAAACTGTGGGTGCTAAAGAACCTCAACTTAAAACTCTTGGGGGGCATCCAGTCACCCATCCCTAAGTATGGGGTATTAGCTCCCACTTCTGTTAAGTGTGAGGGTAGCCAAACCCTTTGTAATTGTATAGGGATATTGAGATCCCTCTCCCAAACTGTGAATGCTATAGAACCTCCCCTTAAGTCTTGTGGAGGTTTCCTGTCATATGTCCCGAAGTGTAGGGTATTGGCTCCCATTTTCACTAAGATTGAGGGTACCCATTCCCTCTGCAAATATATAAGGGTATTGAGTCCCTATTTAAAACTATAGGTGCTATACAACCTTCCCTTAAAATTTGTGGTTGTGTCCAATCATCAGTCTGTAAATATAGGGATTTGTCTCCCATTTTCACAAAGTTTGAACGTACCCAAATGTAAAGGGATATCAAAATCCCTTTCCCAGATTATGGGTACTTTGGAACCAGTTCTTGAAACTTTGGGTGTCCAGTCAAGCATCCCTAAGTATGGGGTATTGGCTCCCATTTCCACTAAGTGTATGGGTGCCCAAACCTTCCATAAATGTATAGGGATATCAAGATCCCTTTTCCAAACTATGGGTGCTATACAGTCCACCTTAAAGTTTGTGGGGGTTTCCTGTTATCTATCCCTAAGTATGGGGTATTGGTTCCCATTTTCATTAAGAGTGAGGGTATCCAAACCCTCTGCAAATGTATTGGGGTATCAAGATCCTTATCCCAAACTATGAGTGCTATAGAATGCCCCCATAAAACTTATGGCTGTATCCAGTCATCCTTCCCTAAGTGTGGGAAATTGTCTCCTATTTCCACAGTTTGAATGTGCCCAAATGTATAGGGATATCAAGATCCCTTTCCCAGACTATGGAACCTCCCTTTAAAGTTGTAGGGTTGTCCAGCCAACCATCAATAAGTATGGAATATTGCCTCTCCCAATAAAAATGAGAGTACCCAATCCCTCCACGAATGCATAGGGATATCAAGATTCCTTTTCCAAACTATGAGTGGCATACTACCTCCCCTTAAAGTTTGTAGGGGTTTCCAGTCTTCCATCCCTAAGTATGGGGTACTGGATACCATTTCCATTGATTGTGAGGGTATCCAATCCCTTTGCAAATATGTAGGGATGCCGAGATCCCTCTACCAAACTATGTGTGCTATAAAACCTGCCCTTAGAACTTTTGAGATGTCTAGTCATCTAAGTATGGGGCATTTGCTTCCATTTCTACAAAGCTTGAAGGTACCCATGCCCTCTGCAAACGTATAGGGGTATCAAGATCCTTGCCCCAAGCTAAGAGTGCTATAGAACCTTCCAATAAAACTTGTGGCTGTGTCAAGCCATCCTTGCCTAAGTATGAGGAATAGTCTCCTATTTTCACAAAGTTTTAATGTACCCAAATGTACAGGGATATAAAAATCCCTTTCCCAGACTATGGGACCTCCACTTGAAACTTGGAGTGTCCAGTATAGGGTATTGGCTCTCAATTCCACTAAATGTGGGAGTACCCAAGCCCACTGTAAATATAGGGGGATATCGAGGCCCCTTTTCCAAAATGTGGCAGCTATAGAACCTCCCTTATAAACTAGTAGGGGTGTCCAGTTGCCATCCATAAGGATGGGGAATATGCTCCAGTTTTCACAAAGCTAGAGGGCACCCAAATGTATAGGGGTGTCGAAATCCCTTTCCAAAAGTATGGGTGCTCTAGAACCTCACCTTAAAACTTTTGGGTTATCCAGTTCTCTGTCTGCATGTAAGGTGCATTGGCTCCTATTTTCACAAAGTGTGAGGGTATCCTACCCTTCTCCAACCATATAGGGTTATTGAGAATCCTTTCACAAATTATGGGTAATGTAGAACTTCCCCATAAGTCTTGTTGGGTTTCCAGTCATATGTCCCTAAGTGTTGGGTATTGGCTCCTATTTCAACTAAGTTGAGGGTACCCAAGCCCTCCACAAATACATGGGGATATTAAGATACCTCTTCTAAACTATGGTTGCTGTAGAACCTTTCAGAACTTGTGGATGTGTCTAGTCATCCATCCCTATGGGGAATTGTCTCCCATTTTCAGTTTGAATGCATCCAAATATGTAGGGATATCAAGATCCCTCTCCCAGACTATGGAACATCCTCTTAAAACTTGTGGGGGTGTCCAGTCAACCATCCCTAAGGATGGGGTATTGGCTCTCATTTCCATTAAATGTAAGAGTACTCAAGTCCTCCACAAATGTATAGGGATATCAAGATCCCTTTTTCAAACTATGAGTGATATACGACTTCCACATAAAGATTCTGGGGGTATCCAGTTATCCATCCCTAAGTATGGGGTATTGGCCCCCATTTCCTTTGAGTGAGGGTACCCAAGCCCTCTGCAAACGTATAGGGATATCGAGATCTTTCTCACAAAATGTGAATGCAATAGAACTTCCTCTTAAAATTTTTCTGGGTTTCCAGTCATCTGTCCCCAAGAATGGGGTATTGGCCCCCATTTCCCTTGTGTGAGGGTTCCTAATCCCTCTGCAAATGTGTAGGGATATCGAGATCCCTCTACCAAATTAAGGGTGCTGTAGAATCTGCCCTTAAAACTTTTGGTATGTTTAGTCATCTGTCTCTAAGTATGGAATATTGGCTCCCATTTCCACTAAGCTAGAAGATGCCCATACCCTCTGGAAATGTATAGGGGTATCGAGATCCCTGTCACAAAGTATGGATGCTATAGAACCTCCCCTTAAAATTTGTTGCTGCATCCAGTCATCCATCCCTAAGTATAGGAATTTGTCTCCCATTTTCACAAATTTTGAACATACCCAAATGTATAGGGATATCAAAATCCTTTTCCCAGATTATGGGTACTTTGGAACCTGTACTTGAAACTTGTAGGGATGTCCAGTCTACCATCCCTAAGTATGGGGTATTGACTCCCATTTCCACTGAGTGTAAGTGTACCTAAACCCTCTGCAAATGTACAGGGGTATTGAGATCCCTTTACCAAACTATGGGTGCTATAGAGCCTTCCCTTTAAATTTGTGGGGGTTTTCAGCTGTCCATCCATAAGTATGAGGAATATGCTCTAATTTTCACAAAGCTAGAGGGCACCCAGATGTATAGGGGTATCGAAATCCCCTTCCAAAGTATGGGTGCTGTAGAATCTCACTTTAAATCCTTTTGGGTTATCCAGTTCTCTGTCTGTATATAAGGTGCATTGGTGTGAGGATATCTTATCTCTCTGCAAATGTATAAGGGTATTGAGATTCCTTTCACAAATTACGTGTGATGTAGAACCTCCCCTTGAGTCTTGTTAGGGTTTCCAGTCATATGTCCCTATGTTTGGGGTATTGGCTCCTATATCCACTAAGTTTAGGGTACCCAAGCCCTCCACAAATACATGGGGGTATCAAGAACCCTTTTCCAAACTATGGTTGCTGTAGAGCAGTCTAAAACTTATGGCTGTGTCAAGTCATCCATCCCTTAGTATGGGGAATTGTCTCCCATTTACAGTTTGAATGTACCCACATGTATAGGAATATCAAGATGCCTCTTCTAGTCTGTGGGTACTATGGAATCTCCACTTAAAACTTGGGTTTTCCAGTCAAATATCTCTATGTATAGGGTATTGTTTCTCATTTCCACTAAATGTGAGTCAAATATCTCTTATGTATAGGGTATTGTTTCTCATTTCCACTAAATGTGAGAGTACCCAAGTCCTCCACAAATATATAGGGATATCAAGATTCTTTTTTAAAACGATGAGTGCTATACAACCTTCTCTTAAAATTTGTGGGATATCTAGTCATCCATCCCTAAGTATGGGGTATTGGCTCCCATTTCCTTTGAGTGAGGGTACCCAAGCCCTCTGCAAGTGTAGAGGGGTATCGAGATCTTTCTCGCAAAATATGGATGCAGTAGAACCTTCTCTTAAAATTTTTCTGGGTTTCCAGTCATGTCCCCAAGTATGTGGTATTGGCTCCCATTTCCATTAAGTGTGAGGGTACTTAATCCTTCTACAAATGTGTAGGGATATCGAGATCCCTCTACCAAACTAAGGGTGCTGTAGAACCTGCCCTTAAAACTTTTGGGATGTTTAGTCATTTGTCTCTAAGTATGGAGTATTGGCTCCCATTTTTTTTATGCTTGAGGATGCTTATGTCCTCTGGAAATGTATAGGGGTATCGAGATCCCTGTCCCAAGGTATGGGTGCTATAGAACCTCCCCTTAAAACTTATGTCTGTCACTCATCCATCCCTAAGTATGGGAAATTGTCTCCCATTTTCACAAATTTTGAACATATCCAAATATATGGGGATATCAAAATCCCTTTCCCAGGGTATGGGTACTTTGGAACCTGTACTTGAAACTTGTAGAGGTGTCTAGTCAACCATCCCTGAGTATAGGGTATTGGCTCCCATATCCACTAAGTGTAAGGGTACCCAAACCCTCCGCAAATGTATAGGGGTATTGAGATCCCTTTACCAAACTATGGGTGCTATAGAACTTCCCCTTAAACTTGTGGGTGTGTTCAGTCATCCATCCCTTATTATGAGGAATTGTCTTCTATTTCCTTTGAGTGAGGTTACCCAAGCCCTCTTCAAATGTATAGGGGTATCGAGATCCCTCTCACAAACTATGGATGCAACAGACCCCTCTCTTAAAATTTTTCTGGGTTTCCAGTCATATCCCCAAGTATTGGGTATTGGCTCCCCATTTCCATTAAGCTTGGGGATGCCTATCCCCTCTGGAAATGTATAGGGGTATCGAGATCCCTGTCCCAACCTATGGTTGCTGTAGAACTTCCCCTTTAAACTGATGGGTGTGTCCAGTCATGCTTTTCTTATGGGGGAATTGTCTCACATTTTCAGTTTGAAAATACCCAAATGTATAGGGATATGAAGATCTCTCTCCCAGACTATGGGTACTATGGAATCTCCACTAAATTCTTGGTGGTTTTCCAGTGAAATATCCCTAAGTATTGGGTATTGGCTCTCATTTCCACTAAATGTGAGAGTACCCAAGTCCTGCAGATATGTATAGGGATATCAAGATCCCTTTTCCAAACAATGGGTGCTATACAGCCTCCCCTTAAAGTTTGTGGGGTATCCAGTCATCCGTCCCTAAGTATGGGGTATTGGCTCCCAATTCCTTTGAGTGAGGTTACCCAAGCCCTCTGCAAATGTATAGGGGTATCGAGATCCCTTTCAAAAACTATGAATGCAACAGACCCTTCTCATAAAATATTTCTTTGTTTCCAGTCATGTCCCCAAGTGTGGGGTATTGGCTCCCATTTCCTTTAAGTGTGAGGGTACCTAATCCCTCTGCAAATGTGTAGGGATATCGAGATCCCTCTACCAAACAAAGGGTGCTACAGAACCTGCCCTTAAAACTTTTGGGATGTCGAGTCATGTCTCTAAGTATGGAGTATTGGCTCCCATTTCCACTAAGCTTGAGGATGCCCATGCCCTCTGGAAATGTATAGGGGCATTGAGATCCCTGTCCCAAAGTATGGGTGCTATATAACCTCCCCTTAAAACTTATGGCTGTCCAATCATCCATCCCTAAATATGGGAAATTGTCTCCCATTTTCACAAAGTTTGAACATACCCAAGTATATGGGGATATCAAAATCCCTTACCCTGATTATAGGTACTTTGGAACCTGTACTTGAAACTTGTAGGGATGTCCAGTCAACCATCCCTAAGTATGGGGTATTGGTTCGCATTTCCACTAAGTGTATGGGTATCTAAACCCTCCGCCCATGTATAGGGGTATCAAGATCCCTTCTCATATGTGTCTTTCATTTTCAGTTGAAATTTTATTCCCTGCCTGCACTATGTGATGAGTTGAATTCCCATCCCTTAACTTTAGTTGGGTGTCAAAACCTCTCCTAAACTATGGGTGCTGTAGAACCTCCCTTTAAATCTTGTGGGAGTTTTCAGTCATATGTCATAAGTATGTGGTATTGGCTCCGATTTCCACTAAGTTTGAGGGTACCCATTCCCTCTGCAAATATATAGGGGTATCAAGATCCCTCTCCCAAACCATTGGTGCTATAGAACCTTCCTGTCTTGATGGTGTTATATGTTTGTTGGTCAGTGTAGGCACTGTGTGCTGGTTATCTGGCAAATGGAGATGCTGTGGGCTGGATAGATTTTATAGTTGGGTTGCCTGGCCAACTGGCATGTGCGCTGCTACTTGCTGGCAAGCTGATGTAAGCACTATGGGCTGACTAGCTAGCTAATGGAGTTATAGGTGGGCAGGTTGGCTGGCTAGTGGAGGCATTGGTCTGGCAAAGGCATTTTAGGCTGACTGGCTGAGGCAATATGGGGTAGTGGTGAAATCATGGGCTGGCCAGCTGGTCGGTTGGTGAAGGCTCCGTGGACTGGCTTGTTGGCTAGTGTAGGAATCATGGGCTGTTGGAGTCATGGGCTGGCCTAATGGTGTAGGCCTTTTTATATATATATATATATATATATATATATATATATATATATATATATATATATATATATATATT
>JAYMFT010223589.1:0-11309 GCA_038088735.1 Panulirus argus | reverse complement strand
GGTCAGGGAGGATCTGTGGTCCTTAACGATTCCCCTCGACATGTGTATAAGTCTTCACAGCCTCCTAGCCCTGTACCTAGATTATCTAAGTAATGATGTACAGATTCATTTTCTTGTGTGTCTTGTGCTAAACTCTTCCAGTTAACCAATAGATGTGTAATCTGGGTGAACAGAAGAGAATGAAGATTTGTTTTCTCATATAGTTTCTCTATATTTTCAAATGATATTATAATCCTGGACCGCTTTCAGACAAATCGCTTACGAGCAGAGATGAATTCCCGGCGTATTAGAGCCTTTTTCGAAATTATGAACCGCTTTGTGAACGTTTTATACATGAAGATTATCTCTAAACACATGCAGACAATGAAACAGCTTCTGTGTACCATTGTTTAAGTCTCTCTAATTTTGTAAAACATCCTTTTCACTGAGAGAAATGATTTTACATCGCGAAAAAAGTTTTCTAATCACAGCCAAAACTGGATCGTATAAGACCTTTCAATTTAAAGTCAAGGTCTCTGATCAGTAATGTGGCTTCGCCTCCGCCATCCAGCAAATTGTACGAGCTCTTTAGTCCATTTTGTCAGTGCGTCGTCTGCAAACGTCATCTTTTCTGACGTCGATAGCCCCGTCTGACGTCAAGGAAGACGTGCCATCGTCACCTGAGTGACATGATGTTGGTGGCCATTCATGAAAGGCAGAGACGTGTATCAATCCTTCGTGTGAGAAGCCTGAGGGAGGAGGAAGGGTGGACGCAGAAGGCGATGAAGAGGCGGCAGCTGCTGCTGCTGGGGTCATGACCGACAATGGTGGCCAGTGAGCACCCGTCCCAGGCGTCTGTCTCTTGTCCGAGGTGTACACGAAGGAGATCAAGTCAACACTGGCCACTCGCTCCGCCCTTCGCTGGTCTAGAGTTCCAAGTGCACTCCACCACGCTGGGGCTTATACAAGGACTGACCACCCTCGACAGAAGGACATCAAAAGGAAAAGTAACGTTTTACACTTGATCATTCTCATCTCATGTTTTCCCATCATGAGATACGACTCTGTTCTCCACTGAAAAGTAATCATTTTGTGTATAATGAACTGAAAGCCAGCGACTTCTTAATGATCCTAATGTCCCGATTCACTTATAAATCAAAGTATGAAATGCCCTTCACACTCACAGACTTTCTGGAAACATTGCATGGCCGACAAAATCTCGAACACGGTTCAGTTATTGTTTCATATATTCCGAACCCCCTGGTTCATGTGCGCCATTTATCTTCTCAGCTCCACATATCACCAGTGGTGGTTGCTGTGTTGCTCAGTGGCCAGTGGACGGTAGCTCGAGATAACTGCCTTACCCAACTGTGTATTTATTAGTGGCCGAGGGGGGGGGGGTCATTCAGTGAGCGATGGCTGGCAACACATCCCAAAACAGGAACTCTCCGGGTACAGTAATAACTCATAGGCTGTATCTCCAGCGCGAATGAATATGATGGACTGCAGCATTTGTCTGGCACGTTACAGTAATTACACGTTAGAGGGAGAGATCCTTTACGCTGCTGTACCAACGTCTGGCTTGAAAGCCGTGTTGCAAATCATTACATCTCTCGTTGCACGAGAAAGGGTCCGGTCACGGAGGAAAGTCCTCATCATCGTCAGGTCTTGATGAAGCATGATGGCGAGTCAAAGGAAATGGAGAAATGGGGACAACTCCCTTCTCCTCTCCCCTTCTCCCCTCTCCCTCTCCCTTCTCCCTCTCCCTTGCTCCCTCTCCCTCTCCCTTGCTCCCCTCTCCCTCTCCCTTGCTCCCTTCTCCCTCTCCCCTGCTCCTCTCCCTCTCCCCAACTCCTTTGTAACGGGACAACATTCTGTCGAGTGACACTTGGGCTAGCCCGTGACACGGGTGTTATTCCGAAGGTGGGAGGCGGTCAGCCCAAAGCTCCCTTCTGGCAACCTTTTCCTCGCCCTGGGATTAACGCTATCAATAACACAGGACTTTAACGACCACTAGTTACACCCACGCCATAATCACAGACATCAGGCGGACACGAACAATACCTACGGTAGTTAGAGGTCGTTAGTGTTTGGACAGCCGTTTAGTGGTAGTTGATAGTCATTAGAGGGCAGGATAATGGGGACAATTTGTAATAGTTATGGGTCACTGTAGACCTGCCTGGGTCTCTCAAGGGTGTTTAAGAGTACTTTACAGAGACTATACAAGAAAAAATCCTCGACGTTATAAGTAGTTAGGACCAAGTTCTTGAATGAAGTGTGAAAGGGTCTTGGAGAAGTGTCCGTGTAGTTAAAATTCATTATAGGATTTATCACTATACAGCAAAAGAACGTTCACCATTTTGGTTCTGACACTCAGCCATTACTTAAGACTGCCGGGGTGATTGGAATAATCCAGATTTCAAAAGAGTCATTAGCAATGGCTGGGTCTGACGACAGTGTTATTCAGAATCTTTAAGAACGACATCAACTAAAAGGCAGCCGGAGCCTTTGGGGGGGGGGGGGAGAGGAGGAGGAGGAGGGGGAGGAGGAGGAGGAGGAGGGGTTGTGCTGTCGAAAATTGAAGAGAGATGAGGAAGAGAAGAGGGACCCCATAAATCTTAGACTCGCTCAGGTTACAGCGAGAGACGTTGGCCGTTTGTAAGAACCAGAAGGTAAGTGGTGGAGGAGGAACCTGCAGTCCCCAGCAGCCCTGACCCAACGCAGGCGCGCCTGAGGGCGACGGGTGCCCTCCGGGTCTCTTCTTCCCGTGACGCTCACTAACGGCGTCCTTCCTTCTCGTCCTCCTGCAGGATCCCCGGTGCCCGAGAAGCCCCCACCCCTGACGGTCGTCCCGGGACCCCGCGTGGCCAACCTGTACTCGGCGCCGCCAGACACCAAGCTCCCGGAGGACCTGACGCCCACCCCGACGCCCTCGCACCGCCCCTTCGACGAGATCACGCCCACGGACGAGACCCAGGTCCGGGCGGTCCACGCCCTCAACAGGCTAAGCGGAGACTCGGGCCACACCTTCATACCAGATCCGGTGAGTCACATTATCCTGCGTGTGTGTGTGTCTGTGACATAGATAGATAGATAGATAGATAGAGATAGATAGATAGATAGATAGATAGAGAGATAGATAGACAGATAGATAGATAGATAGAGAGAGAGAGAGAGAGAGAGAGAGAGAGAGAGAGAGAGAGAGAGATTACAGATTACAGGTTCATGATTAACTTTGGTAATATCTGCTACATAGAAAGTAAGTTCAGAGAGAAGCCAGCTGCACTTTAGCCCTCAAACAACACCGTTAACACTAAACACACCGGAAGGTTCCTTCTTGCAATGTTAATCAAAACTTTGGCCAAATTATACTTCAAACTTCATCTCATTTCACCCTTCTCTTCAGACCTAATTCTTAAGTAAACTTCCAAGATATTTTTCCCCCCAACAATCACTAAGGTAAAGTCGGGAGAACTAGCAGAGTTTGTAAAGGTTAACCCCTGAGCATGATGGTACGATATTGAAACATGACGGTACGACCACTGAGAATGACGGTATATATCTTGAGCATGACGGTACGCCTATTTATCACGACGGTACAATCCCAAAGCACGACGGTACAACCCTTAAGCATGACGGTGCGTCCCATGGTTATGAAGTCCGCTCTTCAACCTGACCCTTAAGGGTCGTTACCGTAGTGCTAAAGAGTCGTACCGTTGAGCTCAGTAGTCGTAACCATGTGTGTGTGTGTGTGTGTGTGTGTGTGTGTGTGTGTGTGTGTGTGTGTGTGTGTGTGTAGCCTAATGTGAAGAGTATAGATTTGCAAAACATGTACATACAGAAGCATACATTCCACATATGCTTTCACAAATGTTATATTTCACCTTAGACCATCTCCTCTCATGACCTTACCCAGCTGTTCCCTTAATGAGCTGAAATTTGGCCTCAGATGGGTAACAGACTGTGTAAGTTCGAGAGCATTGTTAGCGTAACAGGATTCGAGTCTTCTAATTGAAATTTACGTATACATTTAGGTTGTCGATATGCTTTTGCTTTGTTATTCATATTATCTCTTTGTGGCCTTTCACCTAATGTACTGATGTGTTTATTGTGTTTCAAATGGATATTGATGGTGCTGGTGTTGACTCTGGAATTCTACCAAGACCATAGACTGTGGGTGTCTGGTATATCAGCTTTGAGCAGGAAATAATTATACCGAAGAACGTAATTTTTCTCACTGATACATCAGTTCTAGTGAGTGATAGTGCTCCTTGTAACTTAGTCACTTTCTCAAAAATATTCAAAAAATCTCAAAATCCAGGCAGCAAAAATGAAAGTTTTTTTTTTTTTTTTTCCTCAGCTGTACTCCTTGATCGTAGAAAAGCTTACGGCTCGAATTCGTCATCCATTTTCAAACTTTTGATGAAGAACTGTAAGCTTTGCATTGCCTCTCAGGTCTTTGTAAGGTTTTCAAAACTTTCGCAGTTCACTGTTGTTTTTTCCCACGTAACTCCTAGAACCTTGCCAACATACAGCTTCTTCTCAGAAAGTGTGATCCATAACCTCCAACAAACTAGAGACCAATAGTCTCCATCTTAAAGATGAAGCGATAAAAGAAACGCACATTTTTTTCGGCAACTTCAAAGCCACAAAGTAATCTCAGAGGCTCATACCAAGTTTCGCCTGGACCGTTCTACTGTTGATCTAGTTTCTCTCTACACTCATAACTTTCTCGATAACTTCAGCGATTCTCTCCTCCTTCCTCTAAATAACTCAAACGCCTTTGACAAAGTTCGACATCAGACTCTTCTTGCCAAACTCTCGTCATATGTTCTTTCAACTTGTCTCGTCCAGTTTTGGTCTCTGTCCAGCCACAACTGCAGATCTGTGCTGACAACCCGATCACTCCCGAACTGTATATCCAGTAATGCTGTCGTACGGGGCTCTTTTTTTTACACCGTCCCCATTTCTCTGACCCAATCCCAGCAATAAAGTACGGTATGAAATCTTACTCAGGCGAAACCAGTTTTATAACCTTCGCTGAAAGGTAAGCCACAGTCTTCACTGGGACGAACGCATATTAAACTTACTACAGACTGGTTTAAGAGTAGTGATTAATATTATGCATGTACCTGCCTATTCATCTATCTGCCTAGCTGTTTTTCTATCTTGCATGTTTCCTTGAAAAGCTTGGAATTAGTTATTTTGGTAATTGTTTGTTTGTTTGCTTATATGTAAGCCTCCATATTTTTATTCGTGTTTGAGAACCTGTATCGAAGGTCTCCAAGACGAGATCTTCATCTGACTGACGGATTTTTTCTTTTATCATCCACATTTCCTCCATTGCTACTTTTGCGTCCACATCTCACGTAAAATCTGCTCGCTACTCATCGTAAATATGATTTCATGATGGAAGAGCGAAAGCCGACAACTCCCGCGTACAGGAGGAGACCTTCTATACAGGTTGTCTACAGACACTCGCGAGAAAGTAAGAGCTTTATTTAAAAACGAAAAAATCACAAGTGATACACACTTGATTTTTTGGCTGTGGCTTTATCGACAAGTACTGGCAATACCTGTAAACAGGCTCCTCTAGTATTTTGGAAACGTTCACACAGCAGTAGTAATCCATCAAGTCGAGAGACAGTTCCACATTTTCATTCTTGCCTCCATTATTTTCTTTTTAAAGTGTCTTTCAAAGGATCTCCAGGACAGCGTTCGAGACTTAAAAGTAACAGCAGACATGGAAACTTTTCTAATTCTTTATTTCTTTGGCGTCATAGCACAAGAATTCCCAAATTATTACGAGGCTTTGATGAATTAATATGAATTTAATTATCCTGAAGTGAACTAAACGTGCTTCTGAAATCCAGATTCTGTACTCTTCTGTCATACTCAAATATCCATGAAATTAATGTAAAATATTAATAAAAGCGAATATTTATACAACTCTGCTCTCACAGAGCAATTAGATAAAGTGTCGTAGAAATTAAGCTCAGTTTTAAAACTTTATTACATTTTTCTGATATATATGAATTTATGCGTCCTGTAAAACATTATTAAATGTCTGCTCACACAGTAATTAAACGAAATGCCAAAGAAAACGCTATAATTGATATTGCCCGTGATACTTTTCTGTATCTCTAATGCTAAATAGTTCAAATTTTCCTTCAAAAAATACGGGAGCATTTTCGCCACAGAGAATACTACCGGTCAGGTCAAAGGTCGTGCAATCAAAACGATGAGTCGTAAGACCGTGCCCAAGGGTCGTACTGTCGTCTTCAGGGGATTAAGGACGATGATGTGACGATGTTCAGAAATTTCCCATAAAGTGCTACTTCCATGTTACTCAGAATGGCTGCAGTTCAAGTTTCTCCTGTAATACAGAAATTATTTTCAGAGGCACTAAAATTTTTCTAAACGTCAGCTTTACATGCTGAATTCATTCGCAGTTTATGAAGAAAACTTTCCCAAGATTAACTTGT
Source organism: Panulirus argus (assembly GCA_038088735.1). Classification (NCBI taxonomy): domain Eukaryota; kingdom Metazoa; phylum Arthropoda; class Malacostraca; order Decapoda; family Palinuridae; genus Panulirus; species Panulirus argus. The sequence goes on along the minus strand of JAYMFT010223589.1, from coordinate 4,845 downwards.
TTAACTTAAAGAAAATAAAGAGTTAAAGGTTCTCGTAACGATATATCCCAAACTAATCTACATTTTTACGAGAGTTTAACTTTATATGAATATAATATAAATGTAGTGATGTGACTTTAACCTTTGTCTTCAAGTTAATGATAACCATAACAGTTAAAGTTATCAATAAAGCACTGTTATAATCTTGTTATAATGTTGGCGTTCACTGTGGCTTAGAGGCTGAAGATTTACTGCTGTTAAGATATGTTATCATTTCCCATGAGCCACTGGATTGGATTTCTTTCATATATCCCGTGCATGCCTCGTTTGTGCCTGGATATTTTTGTAAGATAACGCTAAGATTTTACTGCAATGTCTGTAATGAAACGAAAGGTAGAGTGACGCCTTGTTGACCTTTCGTAAATCTTACAAACCCACAACATAAAAGGTTTTTCTCTTAGGCAGTTTTGCCCAGGGAGGCGCTTCGCTCATATAATGTAATATTCCTAATGGAGACAAACCTTCCCTTATTCACGAGTCTCAGTGGTCGCTCCGGCAACACAGTGTTCCTCTGTGCTCCTCTCCATCACTTCTGGCAGATATATCAGACAAATGGTGGTGAAGAGCACCAGGAAGTCTCCTTTGTTAAGTCAACCCGGGAAAAGTCACATTCTGGATTAGAGTAAGAGTATTCGCTTGGTAGACATTGTCGCTTGGGGGGAAAAATGTTTCTCAGAAAAAGAGGCTGATGAGAGTTGTGAAGAGGAACCAGAAAAGAAAACGTAATGTCGTGCTCAGATACCATATGTGAACGGTGTCAGATAAGACCACTGTGGACACAGACACATCAGTGTCGTCCCGCAGGGTTGAGAACTGGAACCTGTGCTCTTCTGGATCCGCGTAAATAGGTTGCCTGCAGGACTAGACTGCTACTTAAATAATTTTCATTAGTAGATGATGCCAGGGTTATAAGTGAAGTAAAGGGCAAGGAGGAAGATTGCATTAACTTACAAGGGGACCTAGACAAACTCCTAAGTTAGTCTGGTGTGTGGTTAATGAAAGCTGATCGAAGTTAGTGAAAAGTTCTGAGGATGGGACACAGTTTTCAAAGGCCTGGTTATGTATGTCTTTTAACAGGAAATAAACGGCAGAAATAAGTGTGTGTGTGTGTGTGTCTATGTGTGTGTGTGTGTGTGTGTGTGTGTGTGTGTGTGTGAAAGGAATTTGGAAGTACAAGTTGAGATTAAATGAATCTGCCCAAAGCGTACGAGTTTAGAATTTTGCTGGTGTTCTGGACGTGCTGGTATCAACAGTAACGAACCGGCAGATGTTGAGGCTACATCTACATCCACATCTAACTGTCTAAGAGAGTTACACCACATAATGATTTTATTGGCAGAAAAAAGTATAATTATGTTACATGTAAATGACATACTTGATGGGACTTCGAGGCTTAATAGAATGACAGCAAATATTTTTTTATCAGTATTATTATAGTCATTATTACAATTATCATTATCATTACACTAACGCATAGATACATAAATACCTACGCAGATGTAGTGAATAATACGCAAAGAATTACTGGAATATAACCTTTGCTATTTTTCCCTAAATCCTGAATAATCCGTCAAAATATGAATCCTGGTGAAGTTTGGAGAGAGAAAAACACTTTTGTTATCATGAATGGTGAGGATGAGAGGTCATAGTTGGTCATTAGGACGATATTCAGAGGTCAGGACGAATAACATTCCCATGCTTCTCGTCCAACTGAGGTTTGTCCCTTAGGTCCTTGTGATTGGACGATTGCTGCATGATTCGTCTGTATTTTGGATAAAATTTCTAGAAACAACTGAACGGACATTAGACTCCGGGCAAGTTATCAAATATACGACATGCAAGATTTGTCTTATCACCTGTGATATATGTATATAATATATATGCGCATATGCATGTGTGTTAGATATAATAGCTATCTGCAGCTAAAGACCAGGCAGCCATAATCCGTGTCATGCATCAAAATACACGAAATAGTAAAATGAATTTTCTCGATGATGTGTCTAGAGATCGTATTCCTAACACAACAGATATTCGAAAGGGGTACGCTTGGTCGAACATTCACATGTCATGAGATCTTTACTGATGCGTTGCATTATGAATATGAATAATGGCAAGAAGGAAATTTCAGACATACGAGTACGTTTTATGAAATACTTATTTGTAGCAGGTTTTCAGAACCTTAAAAATGACTTGAAAGAATGATAAGAGACTACACCTTATCTATAAACCTTAGTTATGACTTAAACTAGCAATAGGACACCTTTCCTTTTCTGTACTCATGACTGCTTAACGTAACATAACTGCGAATTACAATGGATCTTCAGATCATCTCATATTGTAGAAAGAGGTAAGAGAGAACGAATTAATTTCTTAATAAATATCTTGTCTAATATCAATAGAACTGTGATCAGAAGTATGCATTGTAAGAAACGTTAAGTGAAACACATTATATTAATATCCACTTTCATTTATGTTTCTTTTTTATTCATTCTATGGAAGTGGTCGATCACCTAATTTCAGGAAGGTTTCAGTTCCATTGTAAGCGGTCGACTGTAATTTCCTTTTTAACATTTAATGGCACAATCTTTGATCTAATATCTCGTTCATTCAGTCTATTCATCTCATACGTTTGTGATCTATTTCTGTCCCTTCAATCCTCGAATGTGGAATCTCAGATCTGTATCCCCAGCTTATCCGTCAAAGTTGGCATATTTCGTTGCACGTAGTTGGTATATTTACAAGACATATCCGCAAACTCTCATTCATGCTCAGCGTATCAGTTTAGGAGGAAGGCTCAATCTGCTATATTTGTATTTATTTACATATAAGTAATCAGATTTGTTTATTCATATTATTATTCTGTTTACATTATGGTTATTGTTGATATGTACTTTTGTTGATATACGGGTGAGGAGCCTCGCTGAGTTCTTATGTAAACTGGCCACATATTTGTTTTGCTGAAGACGAAGGAAAGATAAAATTCTTATTTCAAATTGGAACATCTTTTATTTCTGAGCCCGTATCCTACATCACAGGATCTAGACCTACACGCAAACCTCTGCATAATAATCCATATATCAGTTTTATCAGTAGAGCGAAAACAAACAGGATTCATGTAAAGTAATGACGTTATATCCGGGGTTTGATATTTTCATCAGCTGATCATTGTAAACACAACATTTCCTCAATACGGTTCAAAGTTCGCCTCCATCATTTACATAATTTTTGGATATTTATGATTTATTTTCCTTACGCAAGAAACATCGGCCGATATCGATATTATATTTACGTATCGGATTTTCTTATCAAGAACTTAAATTAAACAGAAGATTTCAGCTCAAATAATGGCCTTTGAGTTTAAGCGTTTTGCGAAAGAATAGTTTTCACGTGGGCCAATATTTCGCATGGGGAAATATTCACTGATTATCGGGAACAGCCAACTCATAATTAGTAAAGGCGAAAGAATTTATGTTCAGGCGTAAGTTAGAGTGATAAAAAGCTCTGTGGCTGCGATGGTTTTTCTCATACCATGATCAAAATCAATCCAATCTCTTAGCCGGTTCATGTGGAGGGGGAAGAGAGAGAGAGAGTTTAGTTCAGCAGATATGACTTACACAAATTGATTCTCAGAGGGAAAAATTACCTCACAAAACATATTAAATGTTAAAGAGATATAAGATGAATGCGCCCATGAAATGAAGACCATTTATATCTACCAAACATTTCCTCTTGGCTAAAGGTGATAAACTAATATTAAAGAGATTAACATGAGATTTTCTACAAAAGATAAGCGTGGGTCATAAGATTAACGTCTTAAGCACGACTGTACGACCCTTGAGCACGACGGTAAGACCCATGAGTGTGACGGTACGACCCTTGGGTATGGTAGCCTGGCTTTCGACCTGATCCTTAATGGGTCAGGTCAAAGGCCAGGCCATCATGCTAAAAGGTCCTACCGTCGTGCTCGAGGGGCCGAGTATTTGAGAAACGGATGTTAAATCGTCGTTGGTCGAAGTTCTCCCGTAACTGTCGACACAGCGTCGAATGAGTCACTGTCCAGCCCTCGACCCTCGGCAGATCCCCGTAGAGGCCCAGCTCAGGTCGATGGCCGGGCATGACGGTACATATTCAGGAGCTCAGGAGTGTCTTGCTGGGGCAGTATATCAGAACACACACACACACACACACACACACACACACACACACACACACACGTACACTGCTGAAAGAATTCTCATTTTCCATAATGATAATCAAGGTTGGAAAATGCTGCTAATGGAACTCCTAAATTTGTTTAGATATATATACAGATATGCCAGGTTTGCGGGGCCTTGGTTTTTGTGTATGTCAAAGAAAGGGTGAGATACTGAATTAGACGCGTAAGTGCTTAAGGGACGGATCGCCGTGCTGGCGAGTTGTACTGCTGTGCTTAATGGTGGTCCAGCCGCATTCAAGGCTGTAACATTGCGTTCAAGGGACTCAGTTCCGTGCTCAAGGGTCGTACCGTCTTGCTCAAGGGTCGTACCATTCTGCTGAGGGGGTTAACGTTGTCTTCAACTCGATTTAGACGTAAACTTCAACTTTGAGTCTTTACTTTTTTCTTTCTAACCAAAACCCTTGTATTGTGGCGATAGTGTGTATATCCCTCCAGCCACACCCGAACACTGAGCAAAAGTCCTTAATAGCGAAAGTGAGTCAGAAGCTTTTATGGAAGTCGTGTACCTGATGCTTCTCCTCCAGCACTACATCTCTCTCCCTCTCTCTCTCTCTCTCTCTCTCTCTCTCTCTCTCTCTCTCTCTCTCTCT
>JAYMFT010223588.1:0-25099 GCA_038088735.1 Panulirus argus | reverse complement strand
TATATATATATATATATATATATATATATATATATATATATATATATATATATATATATATATATATATGAATTCTTCGCCATAAAGCCATCCACCGTTCTCCACTTTACAGCAAGACGCGTCTCTACTCAGAAATATTACTCCCCCCACCTCGAAGTCGACTGAAGACCTCACTATCAATGTCTTCGCCCATCACCTGCGGCAGGACACGACGCGCCATTCATCTACGGGAGTCGAATAGAATTTCTGAGAAAAAAGTTCTGGGGAGGAGGAACAGCATCCGGTAAAAAAAATCTTTCCTTCTTTCTCCCTATCATCACAATGCGGACTCCCAGAGAAGGCGAAAAGAGGGAACGGCCCGCGCCAAGCTAAGATTTGGAGAATCTTTGACAAGAAATATTTTTCCGTGTATATTTTGCAATGGATATTCTAATCATTATTATCATTATCAACAGCATATGAATGTAAAAACAGTGAGAGAAAAACAAAAAAGTATATATATATATAAATATACACACCTCCCCCCCACACACACATACATACATATATATATATATATATATATATATATATAGGCGCAGGTGTTGCCGGACTCCGTCTGTTCCAGGTTGCACCACGAGTGAAAAGTCACCTTTGGCGAGACTGTATCATTGGGTGAATAGATTCGCGAAAGAACTTCTCACTCCAAAGGGGTCTACATGTCCCTGCCACTGGCAGCAGTGCAGCCTTGTTCTGCAGGATCCTTTAGAAAAGTCTTGGGTAACGCCATGACTCTGACAGAAATTAGCCTCAAGATAATTATGAATATATCTAGGTGCAGGGGCTGAAAAAGAGGGCAAATAGGTCTCAGAGTGAGCGAGTACCAGCTAACTTCAGAGAGAATAAGATGTCTTGGAACGAGGTTAAATGGTGAGAAAACCAAGAGAACAAATGAGAACATCGGTGAAGGGGGCAAATGAGGATGTGGCAAAAACAGGTGGAAATGAGGTAAAGGTAGGATGAACGGAGTACTTTGAAGGACTGTTGAATGTATTTGATGATTGGATTTGAGATGTAGGGTGTTTGCGTAGGGGGAGGTGTGCGAAGTGATAGCCTCATGGAAAGCGGTTTCGAGTTCCCCGCTAGGGATCTCCCTGATCTCCCACACCTACCAGAGATCTTTATAATCTCTTTCACTTCCTCTCTTTGATCTCTCTCGTACCCACCAAGGCTTTTCCTCGCTCTAAATGCTGTAGTGATCCGGGGTAGCATTACACAGAGTCTATCTGTTCTTGCAGACTTTGCGACACGTCTTTTCTCTAAACATCACGCGGACTCCCGTTCTTAAGCGTTTTAAGACCGAAATTTGATTATGTGTGGAACGGTAAAGGCAACGTATCACGACATGAAGTCAAGATCTTTGCAGTTCAGCTCCCGTTTCATTGCCTAACAGAGAGTTTCAACGGTTGAGCCCAAGTTTCAGGTGATAAGATGAAGTGTTCATTGATATGAAGACGAAGATTCTCTGACTAGATTTTCCAAGTGTAAGTTTCTGCGAATGAAGGAATATTTCGCCTGTTTGGACAGAGTTGTAGTAAGGATAAACATTCATCAGCTGAGGCCAAGTTTCATTTCATGGAGTTTCATTCGGACTGGCAATGTTTCACCGCTTAAGGCAGATGTGTTTCTAGTCGAAACAGAGTTTCCTCATACAGAGCAAATTTTCTCTTCTGCACATAGGTTATGCAGGTAGAGCTAAACCTTCAGCTGGATATGTACAATCTCACCTCTGTAATCCTTTTGCGCTACCGCCCACAGGATAAGCATGGGGTGCACAATGAATTTTGCCGGGGTCACCGGCACAAATCAAATCAATCACTGAAACAGATACGTACGTTTCCCTGCCCAGGAGTTCAAATTAAAGAAAAGTAGTTGGTCGCTGCCGTCTGACGCGTCAAAAAGTGGTTCCTCAAGACCTCTGTATTGACAAGGGTCTTTCTGTTAAGATTCATTACGCACTTTCAGGCGTGTGTTGAGTTACATCTGTAATCAAGCCGCTCAATGCAGCTATGCTTGCTTCACCTGGATGAAGAACTATATCGTATCATAAATAAATTTCTCCATGGGTGTGTTGTCAGCAAATTTGGGACGCATGCCTTGCTCCTTCTGTGCTGATGATACACACACACACACACACACACACACACACACACACATATATATATATATATATATATATATATATATATATATATATACATAACTACTTGCCTAATTCAATTCAAAATGAGGCACTTTTTTCTCTTTTCCTGTATTACGGTGAACTATCACATCCAATCAATAAATCCTCACATATCATTTACTTAAATGTATTCATATATGCTCTCATTCAGTACAGTAATGATCCCTTATACATGTCAAACATGAACTCCATGTACAAGTATATTAACCTCCCAAAATACATCCCTCTTGCTTTATCACTCCCTTTTCTTGCGCGAATTCGTTTTCCCTCTAGCATAAATCATATCAGTAGATTTTTCGTATCTTGACTCCCTGGAATCTTGATTCTACATACTGTAGACAAACACGTGATAAAAAGAAGGGTAAATCATATAGCTATTCCAGATACGACTCGCTATTTCCACTAGCAAGTGTCGGGTCGACTGGGCGCGTCCTCGCCTTCATCTGTTGCAGGGTAAACACGCAGCACAGGGTTTTGTTTGCATGCGGATCAAAAGTGCTTGTTTATGTTGGCTTAATCTGTAGGAACAACTGCAGTCTCCGTGTCAGGGGTTATGGATGCTATTTGACGGGCTCACTCGCGATGAGAGGCAAAGGGTAAATAAATGGCTGCGTGATCGAGTCGCTATGTTTGCACGTTCGTGTAGTGTGTGTGTGTGCTACGAGGTGAGAGCTGCCCATCTCTTAACCTGGTATATATATATATTTATGTACCAAGTCTTTACTCCTATGTGTGTATACACACACACACATACACACACACACTCACTTTAGCCTATGTCAGGTACTCACGTGAAAGGGAATGTGTAGTTTGTGTCTAAAATTACATCTTTCATCTTTACCATTTCCAAGAAGAAGTGCTGTACTCATGGAGCCCCATCTCTTTTGTTATGAAGCATGTTTATTGCCAGTTTCCTGCCCTGTGAGGCTCGTATCTTACATATATATGTTTTCAGGTGTGGTCGTTGCGGGTTATTGCCCAGCGTAGCAGTGGTAGTGTTAATAGGTTTGCTGCTGTGTGGGTGTATATGCTTCTTGGGTCAGTTTTTAACGCTACCGTTTTTACTGTGTGGGGTTGGGTGAGGTCCGTGAGTGCTATTGGGTTTGGTCTCTTTCTCCATACTAGTAGCTGAGGGCATTTTGTGGCTCTTGGGTTATGTCTACACATCATATGTCGGGTAATCCCTGAGTCTCTTCCTCGTCTTTATCTTCACGTTTTGCGGTCACTCTTCAGTCATCCTATTCTGTTGCTTTAGACCATTCATATCTACTAATGTCCCCTATCCACGTTTGTAACACATCCTCTCATTTCGCTAAAGGTGTCCGCCTTGTTCTCCCTTCCCTCTGCTTGCGTCTTCACTCGCTCCCTCTTCAGAGCATCCTCTCAGAGCAAACACTCCACTCCATTTCTTTCTCTCATTGCGTCTTCGCCATCCAGCCAAACCTCTTGATTCAACCCTTGTGTCACATCTCGAATCTTGAGTCCCCTATCTATTCAGGCCTTTCTTCTATTCCCCTAACTTCTATATCTACCCAGTTTACATTTAATAATTCCACCCTCATCTGTTTCTGTTTACAAATCCATAATCGTTCCTTCCTCTCGTCATGTAGTTAATCGACATTCTCTCTCTCTCACTGTTTCCTTTTCTCCTCTCTCTTCTCTCACTCCCACTTCCTCTGGCTCTAACCCTCTCAGTCAGCTTCTTCCTCGTGTTCCGTGAGGTTTCCTCGACTGCTTTTGTCTAATTTCATTCTATATATGAATAAGCTCTTGTGATGTACAACCGTATCCTAAATGCAGCTCATGATTTTCAAGTCACTTTACCAAACACACACTAAGAAAGGCAGTTACTAACTGTTGCAGATGTAATTACTTGAAATAGATATCAGCTGATATCAGAAAACGACCATGACTGTTGTTGATGTAATCAACACAAACCCGATGACACCAGTAACCAACCACGGTGTGTTTTCCATTAATCAAGATTTCACACTTAAAAAGAACATGGAGAAGTTGTCTGCCTCTGCCTCCTATGCAGATCACATAGGCAAGAAAGGTTGCTGTAAACACACTCCCATCCCCAACAAGAAAGTGAGTGCCGATGTTTGCTCTCTCTCTCTCTCTCTCTCTCTCTCTCTTTGTCTATCTGTCTATCTTGGCCCAGATGGTACTAATACGACCCGTGGAGGGGAAAACGTTCCACTGCTCACAGCTGGGAAAATACAGACAGGATCATCCACGCCATGATATTAAGATGTTGGTGGGTGTCTCATGGTGTGATCATAAATTCCCAGTCTGTTTACACGCTTTGTGGGAAGGCCATTAAACTGTCAGGCAGAGAGAAATTGTCTCAATAGCCAGAGCTCTACAATCGACATTATGAATAGTAATTACAAAATTAATACTCTTGTTACTCCTGCTATTACTACTACTACTACCACTACTGCTACTACTGATTATAAATAATAATGATAATATTAATAATAATGATAATGATAATAATAATAATAATAATAATAATAACAATAATAATAATAGTAATAATAATAATAACAATAATGATAAGTAATAATGACAATAATTATAATGATAACAATAATAATGATAACAATAATAATAATAATAATAATAATAATAATAATAATAATGATAATAATAATGATAATAATAATAATAATCATAATAATAACAATAATGATAATAATAATAATAATAATAATAAAAATAATAATAATAATAATAATAATTATAATAATAATAATAATGATAATAATAATAATTATAATGGTAATAACAATAATAATAATTATAATGGTAATAACAATAATAATAATAAAAATGATGATGATAATAATAATAATAATAATAATAATAATAATAATAATAATAGTAATATGGACCTTTGCTGTTTACAGATTAGCCTTAGGTGATGATTACTTTTTAGTCTTCCTCCTTCATGTGTGTTTACTTTCCTGGTCGTGGGATGCACAACAAAAGGAATGTCCGGATCGATGAAACATGATCTAGAAATGTGACAAGCGAATCATAACCTATGATCAGTGCAGGGGATTCCTGACACATCAAACGATTTAGAAGTCAATATAACAGAGAAGTGCTTTATTAGTTAATGATTCAGGTTTTATAGTTTCATAATTCAGGGTTATGAAGCTGGAGTTATGGTCCAGTCATTCGTTTTGTGGTCCAGGCCCCAGTAATTGGTTCTTTTGATTCATGACTCGGTACGTACCGTATTACTGGCTTGTGATTCATTTCTATTAGTGGTCCCGTTAATCTAGCGCATCCTGATTCAACAGAAGATTAAATTCATTTGTTATTCGTAGTTCGTCAGGTGATTCAGACTATGTCCTTGTGAGTCCGTGACGATGCTACTGGGTTAGCGTTTTACGAGCAAAAATCTCTTCAAACGGACTATGGCTCCCGCGAGACGGACCAAGTGATTCGTGGCCCATAGAACGCTCAGTGGTTCATGGCCTAATGGTTTCCTTGGGAGTTCGGAGATCAATGGCTTTTCTTTTTTTTCTCAGTAACCCTAGTGCCATTAGTCGGGTTAGTGGTGCAGTAGGATAATTCAAAGTTTTTTTTTTTCTTCTCCTGAGGTGTTTCGAGACCTTGATTCGAGACCCAAGGGATGTATCAGAAGTTTATGGTCTGGTAGTTTCTTTTCATCTCGAAGCTCACTATCCTGTTCAGTGTTTCACGACTCAGTAACTCACTCAGTGATGCGAGTAGCATGTTCAATGGTTCGTGGCTCACTGAAGCTTCATGGCTCACGAAACAGCACTCGGTTAAGGTGTTCATGAGCCCAGTGGCTATTTCTACGGTTCTGCTACTTGGTTTTTGGTTCGGGGATTCACGAGTATTTCGCTTTAGGAATCTCTCTTGTAAGATTCATGATAGATTTACCAAATTTAATCTTTACGTGAATAAACCCTTCCGAGATGAGCACGGACGAGGAAGACAAATGAGAACAGAAAATGCATTGTAAAAGCTTTGTTCTGAGCCCGAGTGAGAGACCTGTTTTAACAGCATGACACACGAACTTCCTGCTACCAAGACGCCTCTGTATTCTCCTATTTTCTGCATTCGTGCACAGGAGGATCTGTCGCTCTGATGACTCCATTTGAAAGTATTATCTCCGTGGGAACTGGCTTTGCTCGCCTGGCTCTCTGCTTGTCTCCTTGTTTTCCCCTCATACCTGCTTGTTTATTTGTTTTCCTGCTTTTTTTCTGTATTTGTCTCCTCTTTCTTCATCTGTCTGTACACTTACCTGTCTGTCTGTCTGTTTATCACTCCGTCCGCCCTTTCTCGTCTGTCTGTCTTTCTGGTTTAGTTTATTTCTTATTGTCAGTTTTATCACTGCACCAATTATCCCGCTTGCTCTCTCTCTCTCTCTTTCTTCATTCCCCCTTTCTTCAGCTCTCCCAATCTTTCCTCTCCCTCTCTTTGTTTTCCTCCATCCCACGCCCCGCGGATCACGCGAACTCCTGCCAGAACTCCTGAAACACATCAAGGTGATGAGGTCCACAAGAACTTCAAAATGAATTTTCAAGACTTAAAGATAATTCTGAACCTTAGAGACCACCTGGGCTGAAGTCTTCACGAAGATGTGGGTAACATAAGACAAACCAAGAGTCATGTATGAGGGTGTTTCAAGCAGAGGAAGGAGGACATGAGTGGAGGAGCTCTTGAACTAAGAGGAGACGAATGTAGCTGAAATGTTGATGGCTGGGCGGAGGGTAAGCACAGAACCTCACGGTCATCTATACTCCTATGTGGTGCACGCGGCCTCACTTAACCCATACTGGATAACCCATGCCTTGCTAATCATTCTGGATAACCCATGCCTTGCTAATTATTCAGCCTCACACTTCCGTGCCCAGACCTGGCGTACGGAGCGACACGCTCATAATTCCCAAGCCAGTTGCTCAAAACCATATACTCTTCCCTTCCCCTCTGCATGGAACCTTGGCTCACAAGACAGACGTTATCTAGAACAAGGGATACATCTGAATCCTCCAGATGTCCTTGCGTTTACCACCTCTTCGCCTCTCATGTAAGCACGGGGCCATAACCCTGTTGCTGGAAATAAGCCTGTTCACCTCCCTCCGGACACTCGTCTTGTGAAGGCTTTCAGATACATGCCATCTTGTTCTGGATTCTCTTCTGACTTCAAAGAAGTGTCGGTCAACGTCGTCCTGGCCTCCGAAATACTCTATATGTGTGAGGGTTTTGCCTCAGACCAGTACAGAAAGTTACCTTCCCATATACTGGAAGCTGGAACTTATCACTCGAGTTACCGATGACTTTACGAATTCCTGGAGTTCTCAGCAATGAACCGCATTGATCGGTCGCATTAACTCCCGATGAGGCTCACACCTGCTCCAGCTCAATCGCACCCTGCTGGTAAAAGGTTGGGAATTCCATAACTCTCTCCTCTCGGAACAAAAGACCTCGGTGGAAGGCAAGGGGCTCCCCTGCTCCAACTCATGTAAATAATATCGCTAGAGACGACGAGACGAGTCAAAAATTTTAAAGTTTTTATGTATATTTTGAAGTTTTGGCTGTGATGCCGCATACAGCTGAGGGAAAAGCTGTTAGATTTCTTACATAAAATTGATTTTTATAGGACAAATTTAGCTTTTCTTGTATTAATACATTAATATAAATTACGACTCCTCATCAGCACTGAAAGATTTTTCAAGTACATAAAGTGAAAATAACTTTTTTGAGGACTCTCGGCAGAACAGGATTTCCGGACACAAATTCTCCTTAGTGTCTTCATTTGTGAATGTAATTCTGACCTCGTCGCTTCGTCCTCAGGAACTAGTCCCTCTAAATCCTTTAATCTGATTACCTACTTTCTTTTTTTTTTCAACAGACAATTTATTCCTGATGAACGCGAGGAAATGCTTCCAGAATCCTATTCTAAGTTTCGCTCCTTCTTCCCCCCCCCCCCTATCCTACTTCGCTCATTTCTTGCACTTTTGTACCTTTCAGACCCTGGATGGATTTTTTTTTGTAACATTTTACTCAGCCAAATCCATCTCTCTCTCTCTCTCTCTCTCTCTCTCTCTCTCTCTCTCTCTCTCTCCCTCTCTCTCTCTCTCAACACTTCCTCTGTATTTGAGGCTAAAGGTACCCATGTTCCTACTCCCCCCCCCTCTCCCCCCGAATTGTAAACTTCACAGAACCTCTCGCAAGAATAACTTGGATTGTGTCGAGCGAACCCCATTTCCCCAATTTGTGTTCCGCACAAGGAAGTATTCAGTTTTGCGCATCGTCCACTATCTTGGCAACACTATCCAGACCATGAACACCCCGTCACCATCAGCATCATCACTATCCTAGCAACGTCACCATCATCACTATCCCAGCAACGTCACCATCATCACTATCCCAGCACCATCATCACTATCCTAGCAATGGCACCATCATCACTACCCTAGCAATGTCACCATCATCACTATCCCACCAATGTCACCGTCATCACTATCCTATCACCCTTCGTACAAGCAACACCCGATCACAGTCATGCACCATCACCATCAACCACAAGGACTACACTTGCACCATCACCATCGTAATCACGACCCTAGTATCATCTTCATTACCCAAGCATCATCACCATCAAACAGCTCTATAACCTTGCACCATCAGCGGTAACGTTACCACCCAAAGCATCATCGCCAAGAGAACACCATTAAAAAAGCCTTGCACCACCATCATTACCATAACATTCCAATAACTCTGATGACCCACACGGAGCCGAAAATGGAAAAAAAAAATTGTTCCGCTGTTGATGAGAAGCTAATCCTGAAAAAAAAAAAAAAAATTTAGACGAAGGACTAAAAGCTAAATCATCCGGGAAATGAGCTTTGACCCTAGTGCCTCATTACTATTACAAGGGCTCCGTTTTTACGTGGTGCCTTTATTTCTCATTAAAGGACATCAAATTATTTATTTTTCTCCCACGAATGTGGTTAAAAGTGTGTGTGTGTGTGTGTGTGTGTGTGTGTGTGTGTGTTCTCATCGTTCCACCAGAATTCGTGAGTCAGGACGGCAGGCGGGGCGCTCGGAGTCACAATCTTTAACCGGGTGTTAGGTTTCTTTCCTTTGAGGAAATGTTAAGTTTCAAGTCCCGTTATATATTTACAAGAGATTGGTTATTCCTCAGGAGTTTCTGAGCGGACTGCTTCCAGCTAAGAATTAAATCAGGAGAGTGTTGAAAAAGTATATGTAGACAAGAAACAGTGATGATTATACACACACACACACACACACATTATATATATATATTTCTCTTTCAAATTAGATCGAAATTAGATGAACCATATTGAGCAACGTCGCTTCAGTTAGATATAAATTTCGTAAGATTCACTTGAAATCAAGCAAAGGCTACTGAGATCCTTTTGGCGCTCAGTAATTGGATTTTACGTCTGCCCAAACTGCTGAAGTTAGTGTGATGTTAACTCTCACGTCAGTTTGTTAAACTCAATTATCAGAGGCCGTCATGACTGTCAGAGTGACTGAAACAATCAACCGGACGAACGGTTACAACCGCTAATTTTTCTTGATAATTTGAAATATTTTTCTTTTTGCCTTCACCTTTTTAACAATTCATGCAATCGTGTCAAGCTGTCGACGCGAGAGACATTATTGAAAATGTTTGGTCATCCTCAGCGAGGCGAAGCTGTTATATTGATGTCGATCGATGGGTTTAAAACTTCCTGGTTTGGGCTGACTATTCTGTCAGCTGGAGCTGTGAGAACCAGCCAGCCCGAGAGTAATGTGGACATCATCACAGAGACGAGGGAGGTCTTGCCTGACTCCTCTCATCTCCTACTGGATTAAGCCATTTGACAAATTGGTCAATTAAAGCCTCTGACAGCATAGGTGAGGCCATACATTAAATAGGTAATGTATGTCATCATCTTAAAATGGCAATTTGCAGAAAATTATCCTTGATTTATCTGTAATCCTTCAAACTTTTACCACACTGTTCTGGGAGTTTCTGATACTTTTCACTATCATAAACAGCCTCGAAAATGTGCCCAGTAGTCTGTTGCTGTTTGAATTCCTTTGTATTCCTTTGTATCTGTATTGTACAGATATATTTCAAGCATTATTTACCCCCCCACTCACCTTCCAAGGAGTGATTACTGAGGTGCTATTGTTTTTCACGCTTTCTTGGGTCTGCGTGAATGTAACTGCCTCTAAAATATCAATGTAAGGCATTAGAAAACTTCTGCATTACCCTCTGTTACCTCCAAGATGCCATTCAGAGTCCTGAGGAGACAATTATACCTTCAGAAACTTTACCTTCAGCAATAAGCAAACTTGTTCCTGACGTTAAGAGAAGTTACGATCAGTTAACTTAGGCTGATTGATCATTATTCTTGACTCCGGCGACAGGCCAAAGTTAGCCAGTCCGCTCCTGTGCTAATCACTTGAAAGTAAATTCTTGGTGGACGCATTTGGTGGATGGTATTGACTACACATCAGGACTACCCTCGCCCCCAGCAGTGGGGTGGGGCTAAGAGGATATAGAATAAGAGCATTTTCCTCTATATTTTCCTGGTTATCTATCTGGACGTGTTTCCAAGGGGCGACTCGCGTACAGTGGTATACGCCAGTGCTTCAGCGTCAATAACAAATGACATGATAGCTTTCGTATATGAGTGTCAGACGCATCAAGAAAGACCTTATGCAGGTGCTCAAGCAAATCCGTCCACTGGTTATCGTACACTTTGGATTATAAATCAGTATGTAAATAGTTTGATATATGAGTGGTGCGTGTTTGTATTAATTTTGCTGACACTGCTTTCAATTGTAAATTTGTGTCAGGTCCGTGGTGGTCACTGCTGGCCACGGTCGGAATCACTGCTGGTCAGGAGAACTGACAGAGAAAATAGCGAATGAGATAAAACAAAAGAGAAGACAACGGACGGCAAACTAGGAGGGGAAAAAATGTTAGAGAAACAGAATGGATTGCAAGACACCTGGACGACCATTCCTACTCAACGGCAAAATTCTCTTCGTCTTGGCATATAATCTTAGATGTGTTGGCCTCGTATCTCAACGACATCAACCCCTAGTTGCTGGCTCGTGGAGACCAGTAATCTCGAACACTGGAGAGCTCGTTCCCTCCCACCACTCACTGACTGGGTTCCGTGTTCCTCGAAGCTTCCTCAACATTGACGAGGGTCTTGAAACTTGAGTTGAGATGTCGGAAATCCTCCGGGGAAAAGGTCAAGGTATATGGGTATGGGGAAACATCACAGAAGTAGATGGGAGAGGGAGTATGGAAAGGGGATAACGTTCTTTGGATAAAGGAGTGAAGATGCTAAGGCGGGAACTTGGACCTGGAAGCCCTAAGAGATTTTCTTAAGGCAGTCGACAGTGACGTCCAAATGTTAACGTGGAGGCGCTCGAATCAGCTGGAAGTTTGTGGCCATGTTCTTTCCATCCAAGAAACAGAAGGTCAAATGACCATCGGGAATGATTAATAGGCCAATCACATCAGAGTTATAGAAAAGCGTGGTGGCACTGTTTGAGCGAGAGAGGATCGTTTGATACTTTCAGACGAGGGATCGAAACGGTTCGTAACCACGTATCAAACCCAAGGACTCATACCAGTGTCGCTTATTGCTGCTGGTTCGTTGTCAACGGAACAGCTTCGAAATCTCTCTTCAGTGGCTGGTCGCGGGCAAAAATATGTGACCAGATGATATATGTACGAATGGCTAAGTAATGATTACGATTACTCGACATTTGAATATAAATCTGTACTTTGCTTGGCTTTCCTAGCTCAGTTCTCGTCACCATAATCTGAATTTAGACGATAATGAAGGTGCTTCGAGAGAATTAGCTTTTATTGTTAATGCTCTCGCATTCCATCCCTCACACACACACACACACACACACAAATAAAGCAGAGTAGTCGTAACATATATGCATAAACGAATTGCATACTGTAAATAACAAATATAAATATAGGAAGAAAAACAGACGTGATATGATTTCGCCTGAATGAAATTTGTGAAGGATTTTATACATCTATTTCTATTTTGTTGGTGGCGTATCGTTGGAACGTAGTATCCATTATTGAGGGCCAGTCCTCTCTAATGACTGGGTAGCTTAGCAGAGACTGGACAATGCGCAATGCTCTTACAGCCAATGAGAATGGCTCCTAGGTAACCTGCGTGGAAACAGGCCTTCGGTTGTGATAGATGATTACTTGCTATTAGAAGAAGAACGTGTAGGCGTATTTTAGTGTTGATGCAGCTTGGTCTACCTTATTTCTAAACGAGAGTTCGCTAAGTGGATAAGTAATCTGTTGTTCCACAGCATCACTAGACATCAACAGAAAAATGTATTGTGTGGTTGCGCAAGAAGCCGAACTGTAACAGCTGAGAAGAACAAAGGTTACAGAATGTTATTACATTACCTGCTAAATCATCCACTCGTGAGTCCATCACGCCATCCTGCACTCTGGCTTCTCCTGACCTTTCCTCAACCCACAGGACTTTGTCCCTCCCATTCCCCGTCTCCCCAAAGGCCACCCGACCAAAGGCCCCTGACCCTTCCTCCCCACCCAACCTCTCTCCCTTGCACCCCATCTCCCCCCTCCTCCTCTCCCACGGGAGGGAGTGGGATAACGGGGTAGCAAATATATCTTCACTAACGTCGGATGGCTCGAGGGGGTAGGGAGAGTGTAGAGGAACGACCAAAGCCATCCCATGGGGAGGTTCCTCAGGTAATCCTCCTTATAACTCATTAAACGTGACGGAGGCAACTCGTTGTATCTGCGTTAAGTTGTGCTCCATTGTACTTGGGGTGTGGGGACAGGATTGCGACGTCTCGTTAAGCGTGATTAATACGCTCAATGCGACCAAAGCATCTCGTTAAACAAGGTCGATATTTTCATTAAACGTCACTATTACTGACGTATTTCGTTGAAAGCAACTGAGATACGTATTTGAACGAACGAGATTTGGAGACTCATCAACGTGAATCAGATACCGCTACGAGCATGAAGAATATTCTTGAATGAATATCACTGGAGGAATACATCGTTGAACTTCAGCGCCGTCATTCGAGAGAATACCTCGGATGAATTTTCCTCCCCATGGCCCCAGCTGGGAGTCGACAGAAGCGATAAGGGTATAGGAGTCTCTGGGGATGTGTTTTGGCTTAGTATGGCGGCCCGGAAATTCAATCTCATGTTTATTTTTGTTATATTTTTCCACCCCCCCTCACTTGCCGTGATGCACTGCAACGGCCACCATTGGCTGACGGCGAGTTTTATGTGTGTACGGGTGTGAACAAAGACAGTAGAGGGTATGGAGGCGATGTAACAGAATAGTACAAATGAAATATCTGCGTTTGTCGGGTTGTTGTGATATGAAACTCCATCTTAGGCTGAAAATACGAACCATTCGCAAGTAATTTTGAACAAAAATATTGCTTCATTTCTAGTCACTGTTATCATAGTCTTCAAAAATGTTTTTGAAAATAGTCAAGGGATCATAACACCGAGGCTCTAAGTTACGTGACCGACGTTGCCACAAAAATTCCAATGTTTTCGAATAAGATTTCAATCACTTTTCACACACTGAACGCTATAAAGCTATAAAGCTAGAAAGCTATAAAGCTATAAAGCTCACACCGTTTGTTCTGTACGAATATCTCATTTAATCTGGCTCCGTTAACGAATATGTTGTAGCAAAACTAACTTGGATTATACCCTTCTCGAACTCCGGTCAAAAATATCACCTAATTAGAAACTTCCTATATAGACAATAATCGGTTGATATTCATAGACTCTATAGATAATGAGCCTCCTATCATGCTCTATTGTCTTGGGATAAATTATAGCCGTTTAATATAGATTATAGACAACGATACATCTTTCCCCAGTAAAGTTTAAATGCCAGTTTAGAGCGGTATACAAATTTAAGTAGTCGCTTCGGTGTTATGCGTAATGTATACGGGCGGGAGGTCAGGTGCTCTGTGCTGGTCTGTCTGTGGGACTTGGTGGTAGTCTGTATGAGGTAGATGGTAGTCATGGTAACGGATGAGTGTCGTAGATGGTAGTCCTGGTAACGGATGAGTGTCGTAGATGGTAGTCCTGGTAACGGATGAGTGTCGTAGATGGTAGTCCTGGCAACGGATGAGTGACGTAGATGGTAGTCCTGGTAACGGTTGAGTGTCGTGGATGGTAGTCCTGGTAACGGATGAGTGTCGTAGATGGTAGTCCTGGTAACGGTTGAGTGTCGTGGATGGTAGTCCTAGTAACGGATGAGTGTCGTAGATGGTAGTCCTGGCAACGGATGAGTGTCGTAGATGGTAGTCCTGGTAACGGAGGAGCGTCGTATATGGCAGTCCTGGTAACGGATGAGTATCGTAGATGGCAGTCCTGGCAACGGATGAGTGTCGTAGATGGTAGTCCTGGTAACGGATGAGAGCCATATGTAGTTCGCGGCTGTGGTGACAGATGACTCAGGCAGTTCGCAATGGACTTAATGTTTTGAATGTGGAAGTTTCGCAATTTTGGCAACGTTTGATTATCACGTTAGTTCCTCCCGTATGTCTAGTTTCTTTTTTTACAGTGTTGTTTGTGGTCGTCTGTTTTGATGGAGTGGTTGGACACTTCACATCTTTGGGAGTTGATGGCAGTAGGCAGGCAATACAACTGTGTATGGTATACAGTTGTATACTACAGTGGCAGGTGTTGCGAAGGCCGAGTGGTGTGTGTGGAATACCTTTAACTGGCATTAAACTAAGGCAGCGTGATCACTGATATGATACACTGTAGTATAAGTTTCCATGAAATGTTGTTAGAGTGATTAGGGATGGAAGTCAATCAAGGGACAGGAACTATTAGTCACATTATACAAATGCTGCAGTAGAATATAAATATACATGTGTGTGTATATATATATATATATATATATATATATATATATATATATATATATATATATATATATATATAAAGACCTGTTGTTCCTTCTTCCCCCTCCGCTATAACCATTCCCTCTGAGCATTCCACCCTCCACCGGGATCCCCAGGGAGCAATGATACGCCGCCACAGACGGCGGGGAGAGTGAGCAGTTAAAGGGAGAGGGAGAGAGAGGGAGGGAGGAAGGGGGAGTGGGTTAGGTTAGAGGAGATATGGGTGGTAAGAGGAGGAGGGAGGAGGAGGAGGAGAGGAGGAAGAGGAGGAGGGACAGAAGGAAGACACAGACACCGCCGTCTATAGAGGGATGAAAGGACACAGATGACGTGATCTCGTGTAAGCCTTTTGAGTGGAGGGGGACGGAAGGGGCGGCCGACACACACACACACACACACACACACACACACACACACGCAGACACAAGGCCGTCAGAGGTGAGACTCCAGAGGGAAATGCCCTTTTATGTGTCCGATGGGACGAGTGAGGAGGGAGCACGGCTAATGAACCACTCATCACGGGGGAAGGCAGGGATAAGCGGACGATGATAGGGCGGAGGAGGAGGAGGAGGAGGAGGAGGAGGAGGAGGAGGAGGGAGGCAGACAGACAGGTACTGGCATTCATCTCCGTGCTGGGCGAGAGACACACACACACACGCGGGGGTACCAGAGGGAAATAGGCAAAATAGGGGGTAGACAACGCCGGTATCTGTTGAAATGGGAGGGAATCAGAGGGGAGACTAACAGATATTACCTGATATGGTATACCGAGGGCATATATCGCGAGGACTTAAGGCTGGATGAGTGACAACAGACCTAGACAGCGAGTGCTGGAGGGAAATAGAGAGACTGGAAGGCTCTTAAGAAGCTTCCAGCAGAATGGGGAGAGATGGAGGTAGTGACGATATGGAGGCATCAGCGGGTAGCAGGTTACACAGGGTGACACACGGCAGTGTATAAGACCAGGGGAAGGTGTCATCAGGGATAATGGAGTGTTAGGTACGGGATAGATATGAAGAGAGGAAGAGAAAGAAGAGGAAGCGGATATCTATTTGACTTCGGTCATTCCCTACACCGTGTGGGTCCGTATCTCTCCCTGTTTCATCGTCATTCCCCACACGGTGCGTCTCTCCTCCCTCCTCACCACTCACTATCCATTTCCCTTTGCCAAGATATGCCATTCCTGCGTCCTATCCCTCATCTCTCTCTCTCTCTCTCTCTCTCTCTCTCTCTCTCTCTCTCTCACTAAATGTATTTCATCCAAAGGTACAGCAAAACTCACTTCCACTCCATCTTAACTCGCCAGTTTTACCCCCCCACCTTATACGATTTGACTCGCAAGCTGTCACAATGAAGCGTTTGGTCTCCTCTTGTAGCGATGCCGTTCATCTATCATCGCTAATTCTGACGGGGGAAAAAATGGTCACACTTCTATAGACAATTCATCTCTTAGAACAATGTTCGTCTACAGATACCGAGCGGTTACACCTCCCGTGTGGAACTCACCCTCAGAATACGTCAGTGAAAAGTAATGGGTCAACACGAGAACCGAAACAGCTGATGACGACTGGTCGATTTACATTACCAGGTGACGACGGAGGGGGCCTCGTAGGCTCCGGTGATCGGCTCCGCTTTGGTAGAGTCTTTCTACCTCAAATTGGGCGGATGTTGTCGGGTGTCACCGACTCCCTTTCATCCCTCGTTAGGAGAACGATGATCTGGCCAATTGTGTCACCCCTTGTTAAGCGTCACAGTTTATTACTATTATTATCTTTTTCATTTTCTTTTAGGTGTTTTGCTCGATTATCTATTTTCTGACAGGAGACTCAAATTGGCTCTATTGCGTGTCTTCCTCAATATATTGTGTGAGGAACAAGGACTTGGTTCAAGGTCCTCAGGATATTTGGAGGTAGCGTTTCCCATCCTTGCCTCCGTCTTGTTGGGGGAGTGGATTATGACTAGGTTGTGAGTTACGGCTGCGGTGTGGTATGCCTACCTACCTACCTACCTACTTACCTACCTACCTACCTACCTGCCTGCCTACCTGCCGGCCTGTCTGTCTGTATGTTTGTCTGTCTGTCTGTTTAAATGTCTGTTTGTTCGCGTATCTTCCTTCTTCTCTCGTGTATCGTCGAGGCAGACCATACCTTAATAACGGATGTGTCTTATAAGGTCAGTTTTACTCAAAGAAAATGACTGGAATATAATATGATATAATATATATATATATATATATATATATATATATATAAACAGATACAAACATCAGAGACCTACACATATACACTACACATACGCATGCACATACAGACAAATACACGCATACACTTGTACGAACACACATACAGTCATGTGCATACTGACACACATATGACATTTTATGACGAGTCTACTACAACACCTATCCAAAACTTTAATCTTTCTACAGCACCCCGTCAACATTCCTCCATTGTTTTTAACACCGTTTCATAACCTGATGACCAACAATTTGAATATAATGATAATGATACTTTACTGCCCCCGCAAATTACATGAAATCGGTTTTGTGCCATTTCACAATTATACAGTAATAAAACATGCATCCAGAAAACGCACAAGCATTTAGCCCCTACCTAAACGTATAGAAATATCTCAAATACAAGAAAAATAACTGATTAAGTCTTCAGGCTTTAAAGAGCCAAGATCATGTTAACTTCAATGCTGAATTATGAGTAAGTCCTCTGCAGCTGATAACAATAATACTGTTACAACTCATGCTGCGTATTAAGACCTTACCCATCTGGCCTAACGACCCTGGCGACTCGGGTAGGAACTGACATCAAAAAAGAATTAATCATTTTAGGTTCAAATTATGGTTCCATTAAACACGCCTGTGCTTTTTACGGCTCCCGAGGGTGAGGTAATGTGAGGTGAGCCCCGAGGCTGCTGTAAAGAGTGTGAGGCGAGGTGTTCCAGGGTGTGAGGGGTCCTGCAGATGTTGTTCCAGGGTGTGAGGATCCTGCAGATGTTGTTCCAGGGTGTGAGGATCCTGCAGATGTTGTTCCAGGGTGTGAGGATCCTGCAGATGTTTTTCCAGGGTGTGCGGATCCTGCAGATGTTGTTCCAGGTTGTGACGATCCTGCAGATGTTGTTCCAGGGTGTGAGACTTTTGCAGATGCTGTTCCAGGGTGTGAGGATCCTGCAGATGTTTTTCCAGGGTGTGAAGATTCTGCAGATGTTGTTCCAGGGTGAGAGGAACCTGCAGATGTTGTTCCAGGGTGTGAGGGGTCCTGCAGATATTGTTCCAGCGTGTAAGAATCCTGCAGATATTGTTCCAGGGAGTGAGGATCCTGCAGATGTTGTTCCAGGGTGTGAGGGCTCTGCAGATGTGTCCCAGGGTGTGAGGACCTCCGAGAGAAGTTTCCAGGGTTTAAAATTGCTGCAGGTGTTTTCCAGGGCATGAGACTGCTGCAGAAGTGTTCCAGGGGCGTAAGGCTGCTGAAGAAGCGTGCCAGGGCGTGAGTCTGCTGCAGAAGAGTTCCAGGGGTGTGGAGCGGCGGAAGAAGGCTGCTGCAGAAGCGTTCCAGGCTTGAGGCTCTCGCAAAAGATGTGTTATACCGTGAGGCTGTTGGAAATGCGTTATAAGGAAGGGACTGATGCAGAAAAGACGTTCCAGCTCAAAGAAGCTGCTGAAGGAGTGTTCCAAGGCATGCGGCTATTCCAGAAGTATTCCATGATGTAGAGGCTGCTCTACTAAAGTTCCAGTGGGAATAAAAGACCTTCCCGCCTTATATCTAGGCCATAAGGCTGATGCACGAGTATCAGTTGGTTATGAGGTTGCCACAAATGTGCCCCATGCATTGAGTTCACTGCAAAGGATGGCTCCAAGATGCAAGCACTATCTGCCTATACGGTAAATCCCAGTAGATATGACAGGTACTTTTAAGCAAACCTAAGATGATCGAGGAAAATATGGACACAATTATTACACAGACGTGAGAATCCCTGGGAGGGTTTTTAAGGTCTATGCAAGACTTAAGAAGAATCTAATCGCTTTTCATTCTAGACCATGAAAGAAAACTGTATCTTCTGAAGTGCAAATCATCCTCATCAATAAATCCAGCATCACTCATAAGGCATAATCATTTTCCTTGCCGCTTTAAAAGGCATGATGTACTATACTATGCAGAATGATTACAATCATATTACCACAGTGCAATATCTGACTTAAAAACTGAATAACATCTCCTGTCATTATCACTATACACTCAATTGGGAAAATATACATTTAAGTGATATCTATAAAAGATTTCAGACCTCAAAGGTTAAATGCAGTAACCAGCTACTAAACAAGCCAAAGTTAACACTATAAATTCTAGTGAAAAATCAAAGATGTCGAATCTAAGATCGTTGATTGAATAATCGGGAATGTCTTATCCAAACTCGAGCTCCATTCACAGAGGCTGCTAGTCAAAGTCGCTATTTTTGTCTCCCTGGTTGGCGTGGTGTGTCCACAATGTGTGGCTACTTCCGTAGCTTCGTCAGCCCAGTTTATAGAGGCTCTGGTTACTCGAGAGAGAGAGAGAGAGAGAGAGAGAGAAAGAGAGAGAGAGAGAGAGAGAGAGAAAGAGAGAGAGAGAGAGAGGCAGGTGAACTGCGACCGGCTGGAAATATTATTCTTCCTTTTTTTTTCCCGCTTTAGCTCCCTCTTCCTCCTCCTCCTCCTCCTCTTCTCCCTTAAAGTAACTTGGAGTCAGGACGTTCATCTCCCCTCCCCCACCCTAAAACCTCATGTTTTACGGCGGCCTTTTAGAACGCACGTAAAAGTTCGGAAAGTGTCCGTGACAGGGAGGAATGTGTCGTTATCATTTATCAGTATTTTCGTGTCAGTGAATAAATTTCTTCCCCTTTGGACACTTCCCAAGACTGCCCCGAGTTGAGCAGTTTGAAGCAAAATATCGAATGTGACATTAAGTACGCCTTCCAGTATTTCCTTATGAAATCATCTCTCATGAGCTAGCAGCTGGTTGCTTGTAGGGAAATTATCGATAAATACGTGTCTGTTTATTCGGACGGACTGGAGTGCAAGAGGAGTTGCCAAATGTAAAAGATAATTCACTTTACCAGGATCCGGCCGACTGAGCCGAGTCACATCAAACTTTTATGGGAAACTCGAGGACGTAGTTTCCAGCCTGCATGGAACCTTGCCCTCCAAAAAAGAATGCTTATTTTTAGCCATAACGACGCGGAAGGACACGATATCAGGGCGACGCCGAGCGGGCTCCCAGGTACGTAAATTGTGTTTATGGAAAACAGCGCTTGATGTGCCTGGATATATACAGAATATTCCTACGATCTTCTTGCAAAATCTTGATATTCTAAGTGGATTACGTAATCCCTACGCTGTACAATGACGGGGAGAATGTGTGAGGCAAGGAGCGAGAGACAGAGGTGTTGTAGATAATAGACAGGTGTCTGTAAAGACGTAGACGGGCAATGGGAGGGAAGGAAGGTGGAAGAGACCTGTCTGTCCGTCCGCTCACCACCGCTGTCGTATCTGTCTTCAGGTTAGCCTGGCGCGGCCGCTGTTCTTCGTTCTACCCTCTCCCTTCTGGTGAAGTTACTGTACGTAACTGTGAGGCCAGAACCCATGGAACCATCCAGTTACAGTCAAGATACCTGTGATACGACTACGGTCATGCGTCCAACTACAGTCTCCAGAAATCAGATTGTTTTCAGCTCATGAAGAGAACCTATGAAAAGCTCTGTCGACCGTGACTGCTGCAGGAGGAGGAGGAGGGGGAGGAGGAAGAAGAGTTCCTATGAAGAGCGCTTAAAAAGGAGAATATCGCTAGCAAGCAACAACGTATGAGTCAGAGAGCTGAGTGATGGACTCCCCAACCGGCCATACACACAAACAAAAGAATGATTTATCAAGCCGCTCGCCAGAGGAGCTTCTGTGCGCGCGCGCGCGCGCGCGCGCGTGTGTGTGTGTGTGTGTGTGTGTGTGTGTGTGTGCAAAGAACTGAGACAAAAAAAGAAAGGAAGCGTATACCCACAATCAAACACAACAATCATAACAACAATCTTCTCCCTTATCGTCTCTCTGTGACAGTCATAAAAAAATGTAATCTTTTTCCTAAAGCTGGGAACAATGCACGCAGTATATATATATATATATATATATATATATATATATATATATATATATATATATATATTGGCCGGTTCGGGGAAACTGAGACTTTTTTTTCGCCGTTCGACTTTTACAAACTCGACAATAATTGGAATAAAGCGACCCAACAGGAACCTCCTGTAAATATCTGTACTTTTACGTTAGCTGAGACGGCACGGGCAGGTGAATGCCCCTATCAAGGTCTTCTCATTAATATATATATATATATATATATATATATATATATATATATATATATATATATATCCCAACCAAGCCAGGTGCTCATTTTATGATCCAACCCCTAGGGGATGATGAACAGCTGGGTTGACTGTGGACTGACTACCGCAACCAGGATTCGAACCAATGCACTCGACCCCGGGCGGCCAGCGAATCCGTCAAGGTCAGCGAAACCAACCGCTACACCACGGAGGTCCATAAGCATGGGAATCTACAGTATCTGGGAACAAATTATGCCTTATTGCCACCTTATTGCTGGTTAGGTTAGGTTAGGATCTTAAGGATCTACCCTTGGAGCCTCCTAAACAATCCTACACAGTCGACAGTCTCTGACTGTCGGCCTCTGATGACGCTAGACACCACCCATCCTACAGGGGCTTCAGTAGCGGTTAATTGATCAGCGTTACTGACCATGAGTCGGCACGGGCTCGCCCGGGGCTCGGCCGCGCACAGGTTGGAACTCTGTTCACACACCGGCCCAGATGTTCATCCTCTCCCACTCGAGGGGCTGGTCGATAAATGGGTACCCGGCCCAGGCTTGTGTCACAGGGGCAAAGACAAGGTATATATGTTAATGGTCAAGAGAGGAGACAACACGAATATAAAATTCTCCGTAACACGCAAATAGTAATCACACACACACACACACACACACACACACATTATTTCGGATGATATTCATCGCTTGGAAAAATATCCCTGACAGGAAACTCCATTCTGTGTTGAGATACATATACATATATTTCTTTACAGCGGGTCATATTTTTCAGAGAGTAAGTACCGCGCTAAGACACAAACACACACACACACACACACACACACATACAGAGCGAGATAGAGATAGAGAGAGAGAGAGAAATATAAAATCTCTTCAAAACATGATTGAAACTTTTCCCCTTTCAGAACATAAAATTTTCGGGTTAGCATTCTGACGTTCGAGCACTTTGTTTTTTACTTCATGTTCCATCCCGTACACGTATCCTGTTCCCTCTGAGAGCATAAATGCCTCAATATTTGTATGAATGTAGTCCTCCTCCTAGTGGAACGGAAGAGAGCAACAGGAGTCACGTTTTCTGTCTGTCCAGAGATTTTTTTTCTTTTCCTTTTCGGTCTTCTCTCTCTCTCTCTCTCTCTCTCTGTCTCTTTCACCATCTTCTTTCACGGGCCAGGCTGGAGACCAGGTCAGGCGAGAGACCAGGACGTCCACAGGCGAGAGACCTAACAAGAGACCGATGGTCACCATCCAGTCGTCTCCCATGTATCGCCAGCCTTGAGCGTTTCTCTTCGTCTCGTCCAACCAACTGACTCCTGCTAACTGGAATAGCTCTTTTGCTATTTGCCAATAACGCCGTTTCCCACTATTCAGCAGTGTGTCCTCAGGCTCTGCCTCCTTCAAGTACATCATGTATATATATATTCATAATCCCATATTGCATCTCCCACACAGCTTGTTTGCTGATGTTACTTAACATTTCAATGCTTTCCATAATTCTTCCTTTATCTGATTTACTCGACGATGCTCTGCATCCGTAATGCCCTTCGCGCTTGGGCTTGATTCCTCTTAGAAGAACAATTTTCGCACATATCCACTCCCCTCTCATCCATGTAATACCTGACCCATGCATAATTCAGTGGAGCAATTAGCCCAACTGCTCTCGAAATTAATCTGCATTCCCTTCCCTCTAATCCAGTATCGGTGCCTTTCATTGTTAGCGGGGAGCCCT
Source organism: Panulirus argus (assembly GCA_038088735.1). Taxonomy (NCBI): domain Eukaryota; kingdom Metazoa; phylum Arthropoda; class Malacostraca; order Decapoda; family Palinuridae; genus Panulirus; species Panulirus argus. The sequence continues at coordinate 1,782 of JAYMFT010223588.1, read as the reverse complement.
TAATGGCCCTCGCCCGAGTCTTATTAGGGAAAAATCCGGGCTAAGTAATCTAAACCCTTGCACATAATGCATCCAATATCCTTCACGCACAAAGCTACACCCTTCCTCAATACCACTTATCTCCGCTCATCATGCCAAGATTACGCTATCCGGCAATCCTCCTCCGCCTTCTTTTGCATTCTGAAGTCCGAACGTCGTTCGTTCTGATCACAGTCTACGCACCCACTCCATCTACGATCCTTGTATCGTCTTTCACGTAAATCTAATTCTTCTCTCACTACTTTTTTCCAGCGTGGAACTAACAAATAACAAACGGAAATGCCTTTCTGTATCTCCTCCTGCGCCCAGCAGATGAATCCACCCCTAAACAAGACCCATTCTTAGCCAAGCCTGTGTGTTGTTGGTCTTCTGATCTTCCGTCAATTTTAGCCGCCCCAAACTAAAAAGTGATTTGTATTTACCTTCAGTCTATTCAAGACCACCGGGAAAGCCAAGGAAGTTTTGAATCTTTAATATCTAAACTTGACGTTGTTACGTGATATGTCAAGGGGGCCGCAGAACTCCGACGTCCATCGACAAATATCGATGTGAAAAACATAGAATTTTTTCACTCTCGAGAACTTGCCGGGTCGTGAGTTTCAACACAATTTTGGCAAAACTGGGGGTAAAAACTTTATACCTGGCGATGGCGTTTTTTGACTTGGCTAATGCCGCCACGGTAGTGCCAGCAGTTTGATAAATGCAAAGGAAAGAATCCAGGTTTTTTTACACCAGGTTTATAAGAAGCAATTCGTGCTCGTTTTCTTTTTCCCCTTTTTATGTTGGACAGCGTTGTCGATTACATGGAATGCGAAGGTAAATTGGTACCTTTGCCTAAAAGTTTTTTCTCCTCCAGCGATCAGAGGTATAGATGGTTAAGAATTTAAACGTCTTCGTTCCAAAAACGTTTGCCTACATGTCTGACGTTTATGATAAAAACGTTGTTGCTCTCAACACTGTGGTCAACTCTTGCGTTAAAACTGTGAATTAGGCTATACATAAAAATTTGCAGTACAAGTTATTCTAGACTTAGTACCAACCAGGTGGCTACTGGTTCCAGAGCTAACGATGTATACCAATAGAACCAAGACACTCGCTCGTATAGCTGGGCAAATGAAGTTACTATAGTATGAACCACAGAACTGCACGCTGTATCAAATCGCAAACCCATCGCAGTGTTTATAATAATCCTTGCTAGAACGTGACACATTAAAAAACTCACTGACAGATTCATAGGTGAAAAAAGAAATGGTATAAATGATCGTAATTTGAGATTTTGTACATCAATAAATGGCAACACAAGGATGAGCAGCGAAGTCTTGTGATGTTAGTATTGCGAGACTGTCTTTGGGATATGCTAATTTTTAGCCATATGGGGGAGGCTCGTGAGTGTAGGGGAGTGCAAGGTGACTGAGGAGGGATATATATATATATATATATATATATATATATATATATATATATATATATATATATATGTATGTATGTATGATTTTTTAGATTATGCATAGCAAAACTGGGGCGTCAGGAGAGTTCATCTAGTGAGGAATGACAGGGTAAGAGAGAGATGTGGTGATACGAGGAGCGTGGTTGAGAGAACTGAAGAGGGTATGCTGAAATGGTCTGCACAAATGGAGAGAATGAGTGAGGAGAGGACAACAAAGAGGATGTGGAAGTTGTGGGAAAAGAACTAAGTAAAGAAATAAGATCTCACTTTTTCTGACCATAAAGGTTCAGGATAGT
>JAYMFT010223577.1:0-11309 GCA_038088735.1 Panulirus argus | reverse complement strand
TATATATATATATATATATATATATATATATATATATATATATATATATATATATATATATATATATATATTAGTACCCGCTTCACACCCGTCTATTAGCTTCATTGTAATGGTAGAGGCACTTCCATTCAGCCAGGATCCTTCCAGCCAGGCTAGGAACTTCAGAGAGGCAAACACGAAATTCATAACGCCTGCCAATCAGTCACAACGGAGTCACCAGTCAAGACCTTGGCCAAGCTGCGACGCGCCCGCGGTGGTAAGCAACACCCGGCAGGCAGCCAACCCTGAAGCAGGAAGCAACGTTTCCCCAACACTTCACTTCGTTAAAGAACAAAGGCCAGCTTTCATTACAGACGTCTAGAAGATGCTAGCTTCCACTGCAGCTACGTCCACAAGCTGCTAGCTTCCATTAGAGATCCTTGACAGACTGCCGTCATCCATTATAGATCCGTAGAAAACCTACTGACTTTTATCAAATGCATATCGACAGTTAGCTAGCTTTACCTGAAGATATGCGGACAATCTGATGGCTTCCAATAAAGTTAGGTCGCCAACCTGCTGACTTCCATTAAAAACAGGTCCAATACGGACGCAGGTGTAGGTGCGTTTGACCTTCCTCACACGCCGAGAGTTGCCCCGTTTGGTTGCCCACGCATGCGCAACCCTCGTGAAGAAGGTACACGAATCGTGCACCTGCCCCACTAATCCGAGCTGCCAGGGTCGGCCACAGGTTAACTTCTTCATTCAAGCATGCGAATGAATTAATGAATTCGTGAGCGATCACAATCTAACCCGCATTCCCATCAACACCAGCGTTGCCATGCTCCGGACGGCAGTGTAGCGGAAGACGGCACCACCACCGGTGCAATAAAGACTGCCACCGGTGGAGGCACCCACGTTACCACAGCGTGCTGCCCTGACCGCGTTATGTGGCATGGTTTGGCCAAATGACAGAGCCCCACCCCTCACCCCCAGTACTTCAAGTCCATCTAATTCATTCTATCCCAGACACGCCTCTAGCCTTTCTGCATGTTCCGCCCCTCGAAACCCTACAGACTCTGTCACTCCATCCTTCCATATCCTTCTCTCCCTCTCCCTTCTTCCATCCACCTCTGTCTTTCTACGTTCGTCCATTCCGTATGTCCGGATCATTTCAGCACATCCTGGTCAGCCTCCTCACCCAGATGGCGCCTGTCACCACACTCCTCTATTACACTGCCATTCCCTGCACGACTAATTCGCCTCACACCACATATTGTCCGAGACGTCAAACCTCCTCCTTTCTTTTATGAGGGATTACCACACTTTCAGACATAACTATCTTTGCCCTCACACAAGCTGACCCATCCTACTATATGCTCCTTAATACATCCAGGACCTTGGCCCTGCTCTTCCACCCTGTCACTCACTTCAGCCTCCACAATTCCATCCGCTGCCACATCCTCTCCTAGGTATCTAAAACAATCCTCTTTCTCCTGGCCCTTCCCATTAAAAATCAAGACAAACCATTTTGTTTTAGTCATTTACTATACCTCATTACTTTGCTTTTATCACATACACTCTCCTCTTTCTTTAGTCACTTACTTTCCTGAACTCTGTCACCAGTTTCTGGAGTGTCTCTCTGGAGGCTGCCACCAGATTCATATCATCCACAAACAGCAAACGATTCACCTCCCTTGTCCCCTTCCCCTCCCCAACCCCAGCCTACGGCAGGTCCACCCCTCTTAGCGCTACAAGACCCTTGCGCAAATCTGTCTCTCTCATCACCGTGTCCATAAACAGATTGAAATCATGAATCCCTAACGCTGACCCACCTTCACCGTGAGCCCCTCAAACTCCTCCCATCTTACATATACACGTCTTGTCTTATTCTCCCCGTAAAACTCCTCACTGTATTAGCAGCTTTCTGTTTACGTCATGTGCTGCGGGCACCTTCCACAAGGCTACTCTTTCAACCCCACCACGCGCGTTCTCCAGATCCTTGAATGCTGCATGCAGTTCCTTCTCTTCCTCTAGGCATTTCCCTCAGGAATTCTTCAAGGGTGACACCAGGTTCTAACACCCTCTACATCCCCTGAAGCCATGCGCATTGCTCTTTCCCAATCACGTGTCCTCATGCATGTCACTACCCTCTATAACGCCATTCTCCCATGCATCTTAACAGTCAGTTATGCTCAAGAAAATTTTACCTCTGTAAATCAAGCACTCACTGTCTTGTCCTATTTACCTGTATACGAAGACTCCTTTCATGCACTATATAGGTGTAACACCGGGTTAATTTTCAGAGGTCCATGTCACCCCAGAGAAGGGAACAAACTTTAATCTTAAAATAGAATACAAAGACAAAGGAAAACAAACAGCAAAAGGCCATTGGGTCCTTTCGAGGCTGTTTGTGATGGTGGAAGATATCAGAAACTCACAGAATAGTCTGGTAAAAGTTAGAAGGCACACAGATGATTCAAAGGGAGTAACCTGCATATGTCATTGTGGCTAAGGAGGCGCAAATAACGTTAAGTCGTGGACTTGCAGCGAAATAGTTATCAAAGTCTATTCTTAAACGTACCTATAGTTCTAAATGGCAAATCGCTCCATACGTTAAGAATCTTGTTGAAGAAAAAGTACCTCGCCCCATTCGATGTAAAACGTTTGCCCACGACTTTGTATCCATTACAACGAGTACAATCAGACGAATGAAATCTTAAGTAGCTTGATAGATCAAGATCATCGAAGCCTTTTATAATTTTGAACACTTGTATTAGATCCCTTCTTAGCCTTCTGTTTTCTAAGCTAAATAGACTCAAGTCGTTTAAACTATTCTCGTAGGATTTATTTCTCTGTCCGAGAATCATCTTGGTAGCTCGACGCTGTACTTTCTCCATTCCGTCTATGTCTTTTTTAAATTTAGGTATAGTAATCAAAACTGAACACAATATTCATGATGGGAACGAAACAGTAAATTGTAAGGAGGAAGGATAATTTTACTGAACTTAAATTCAAAGGGCCTGCCTGTGAATCCAATAATTCTCTTCGCTCTTTTCACTGCATCTCTGCGCTACCTACTTGGTTTTTGGTCATCAGTGACGTTCCTAGTGATTACACCGATCAAGTCCTTTTTCTCATTTACCTTTAGCAGTTCAGCAAAATTTATACTGTTGCTTACCTTTTCCTTTTTGATACCGGTATGGAAAACTTTGCACTTATCGATATCAAAATTCATTTGCCATCTATGAGCCCAGTCCATCAGTTTCTCTATATATGCAGTGTTGAAAGCGACCTCAAAGTTATTTGTCAGCGATCACATGTACCAAACTTTTTTCAGCTTTGATATTAATAACGAGATCCTCATTTGTAGTCAGAACGAAATCTAATACATTCTCGTCGCGAGAAGGTTTCTCGACTCACTGGATTAGGGCACTGTCAAGCAAATGTAGGTAGAGTTCGCCCGGAGCTACTGGAAAGGGACTCTCCCCACTTAGATACCGGTGTGTTACATTCTCCAACTATGAGAGAATCTTACTCATTATAAATCTCTGATGACTTATCTTTCGTGTATCTCTGGTGTGTGTGAAGTGGCGGCGTATGAATCCGTCCTATTGCTATTTTCTTAAGAAGTTTATCTTTAACCACTCGATGACGGTCTGAATTATTTTCTTCCTAAACCCCCTTTCTTGTTTCAGATTCTTTGATCTAAAAAAGGTGCCGTAGCGACTCCACTGTTGCCTCACAATTGTCACCTTAATGACGTCCCCTTGACTGAGTGGCAGGTGACAGCTCGTGACCTCACCTGACCTAACGATCCTCGGAAGAACGTGTTTGGTGGCCCGTCCTACAGCTGCTGCACCTGCAGTTATATCCCTGTCAGCCACAATCCACGTTCGGCGGTACGATGTTCGCTGACTGAGAACAGGGGTCAAGTAAGGTTGACAGTAGCACTGTAAAGACGTTTCCGAAAGCCTCTCATTCACTCCCGGGTCACCAGCTTACCGGTAGTTCTGGGAGGGTTTACTGGAGTGGTATAACCGAGAGAGAGGGGCACGAGGACAACAGAGCTTTAATGGGTAGGATATCCAAGGTGAGGTAACGGTGGGGAGTGGGACTGCTGGAGATGCAGGATCATGGTGTGCAGACGAGGAGTCAAGGCCAATGGGAGGAATGCTGAAAACGAAGAAAACACCACGTGGCCTCTGTGAGCCAGCGTCCTGGTAGAGGGACGTCAAGGCGCTAGTGGAGTGAGCTTGTGTGTCTAAAGGCATAGGTCACAGCCTGACTGACTGCCTTCTGTTGTTGTTTGAGATTAAACCTCCCTACAACTCGGGAGGTGCGGGCCCTAAGCTCTAGGGCCTAGGGGGTTGGGCTTGTTATCCCGCCCGGCCACCACGAAAGCCAGGCTCCCTCTGTGCCTCCTGTGATGGCCGGGTACATAAGAGGCGGCGAGGTCAGGTCTCGGAGAGGTGGGTAGCTATTTCCAAAGGGAATTTAAAGATGGCAGGTCATATATGAATACAGCGGCAGCTTTTGATCTGCTACCGCCGAACATGGAGTGTGGGTGACAGGGATTGATACTGCAAGTGCAACTGAAGGATGGGTCACCAAACACATTCTTCGGAGGACTGTTACGTCAGGTGAGGTCACGTGATGTCACCTGCCACCCTGTTAAGGCGACGTCATTAAGGTGACACTTGTGGGGTGACAGTGGGGTCGCAACAATACAATCAATAAGATTTTTTGGAATATACGTCTGAAAATCCATTATCGCACAATAAACTTTTAATCTAATCATTAACTTTACTGGCCTTAAGTTCAGTCTTATTAACCTCTTGAAGGAAACTCAATTGTAGATGACCCGCACTGTACACACAGTCTAGGATGTTAACACAGTCAACATTTCACTAAGAACAGAGAAGAGAGATTCCCTTTCACCTATAAGAGAGCGGAGGCCATATTCCTTAAGAATCATACAGTCGTGTTTGTATCCGTTTGCCCATGACAGTGTCTTGCATCATCATCATCGCCAGACATTTCCGCCACCAACAACAGAATGTCCATTTGCATTTGAAAATGAGAAGAATACATTTCATGGCATCAAGATGAAAGCAGGAATGCCATTGCGTCATGCAGGAGGTTCAAGCAAAGCAATCTTTACAGCAAAGTGGATAATGCCTACTCATTCTGTTGCTACTACAGTTGCTGTTATTGTTGCAGCTGTTGTTACTGGTGCTCCTGTTATCATCTGATGCTGCTACTGTTGGTGCTACTACTGTTGCTGGCGCTGCTATTGTTACCTGATGGTGCGACTACTGTTACTGGTGATACTGCTGCTGTTGTTGCAGCTGCTGTTACTGCTGGTACTGGCGCTCATGCTGTTACTGGTCCTGATGCATATGTTGCTACTACTGCTGCTGCTGTTGTTACTGGTGTTGCTGTTGTCAATGATGCTTTTATCATTACTGGTGCTGCTGCCGTCAGTGATACTGGTGCTGCTACTGGGGCTGCTGCTGTTGTTACTGATGTCGCTGCTGTTACTGATGTCGCTGTTGTTACAGATGTCGCTGTTGTTACTGATGTCGCTCTTGTTACTGGTGCTGCTGCTGTTACTGATGCCGCTGTTGTCACTGATGTCGCTGTTGTTACTGATGTCGCTGATGTTGCTGGTGCTGCTGCTGTTACTGATGCTGCTACTGTTACTAATGCTGCTGTTGTTACAGGTGCAGCTGCTGTTACTGGTGCTGCTGTTACTGATGCTTCTGCTGTTACAGGTGCTGCTGCTGTTACTGATGTTGCTGTTGTTACTGGTGTTGTTGATGATATCACTGCTACTGGTGCTGCTGATGTTACTACTGCTGTTGCTGTCACTGGTACTGCTGTCATTACTGGTGCTGCTGTTTTCATATTATTGCTGCTGCCCCTACTGTGTTTATTGCTGCTGCTGCTTCTCCTGCAACTGATACTACCACTGCTGTTCTTACTGTTGTTAGTCCTGGTACTGTTACCGTTGGTTCTGATGGTGGCTGGCAGTGCTCCTGTTGGCGAGTAGAAATAAGAGTAACGTTGCTACCACTCAGGAAAGCATTCTTAAAGATGTGAGTACGGGAAAGGCATATCTGGCTATCACCACAATCATAGCCTATACAGACGCATGACACAGAGGCAGCACGTACCAGAAGCCTTCTCCTGACAATGAATCCCCGAGGGAGACATCTGGTGTCTGACATTCTTTACTTGGAGGATATCTGTCAGCTGGGTACGTAGCACACCTCGTCGGCAGTGTACGTGATACGGCGTCGTCGGTGTACGTGTCCTTACTTCAGTGGGCTACGTGATATACCTTGTTAGCGCACGTGTTATAACTCCTGTGGGCACATGACACAGCCTCTGAGAGCAGACGTCCTCACTTCTGCGAAGTCACGCGTCAGTCGGGAGCGCACGGGTCCTTGCCTGTATCCACCCGACCCCAAACATGCGTCACGCGTGACAGGTGACACCAGTGACGTCAAGAAGCAGCCAGAGTGTTAGACATCACTAAACACGTCGCCTCATGAAGAACGTAATAACAGCTTAGCACGCTTGAAAAATAAACCTCAGCAAATGCAAGCTTTCTACGGCTAATATCATACCTACTGTACCGTAATTATGTTCCCTGTTAACTACTACCAGCCACCCTCATACTCTTAAATGTGCACTTGCAAGACAAGAACCTGGAAAGCAACTAAACATCTTACTTGTAGGACGATTCAGTGATTTGTGCTATAACAATATAATGATGACCAATCACATGTGAATTCAGTACACATTCCGTGGCAAAATCATATTCAGACATCATGTGACAATTATCAAGCAAGGAACCATGGGGTTAGGACGCCAACGTTCTATCTTCCAGTGATTCACAGCCGTTAAGACAGCGAAATGGGCAAATGTTTCCCGATACGTGGAAGGTGCTGTGTGGCTCGAACGGCGCGGGTGAGCGTGGGAAGGGATGCGACACACGACCTTGAGGTGCACCACAGTAAGGAAGGCCATACGCCTCCTGGGATCCCACTGAGGGCGCCGCGCCACCACCCTATCCACTACTAGAGAAAGACGGGAAAATTCCCATCGTCTGGTTGATGCCTCCGCTCGTTTGCACTAGTCATCACGGGGAATCTCCCTCGGCCACGTCACGAGTAAACCATCTCGCCAGGCTCCAGGGGTCTCCAGGTGAGCTGTTGGCGTGATCCGGTCAAACTGCCCGACTCGGGAAGTTGCGCCACATGCTGTAATGTCCTCTTCAAGACCAAGGATCATCTCCACCCCACTGGCTTACAGCTCTGTAATCATAGGCAGTCATCGTATTTCACGGCATGTCATCAGCAAAAGCCTCCATCCAGCCTGGGCTGTTGGGTACAAGGACCCTAGTAACTGCTTCAGATATACTCAAGGGTTATCACCAAAATCAAGCGTCTTCATCATACTCAATGGTTGTCATCATACTAAGGAGCGTTAGAGTGGTGCCCGGAGCCATCCTACACTCTCCATGTCAGGATTGCTGGTCTTACTTTCTGCCTCATCAAAACGGGACTTCCGGGTTAGTCCTGCCATCTTCTCCTAATAAGCACCACACAACTACTCAAACCTCACTTATTTTCTTCACATTCTGTTTACAAATAAACATGATAGAGCCCAACAAATATGTAGCCCCGAGTCCACAGCATCATGGGCTGCTAAGAATCTCTAGGTTTCCGCCTGACTTTTCTGCTAATAAGAGGGATGGCTCAGACAGCGGTAGTACCGACTCCTCCCACAACCTTTCTCTTTGATAGACCCTCCTCTTTTTCCATTAACTTTTATGAACATTTGGGATCTCTCTCTCTAGCAACCTATCCTCTGCTGAACACCATCTGTCTAGTACCTCTTATAATATCTTACTTCTCTCTGAGACCCAGTTGGCTAATGATGTTCTCACTAGCGCCTTTTTCATATCTAACTATAATCTCCACTCACGATTCCGGTTCAAAAGTGGTGTTTGTGCTTAATCCAACACCAACACCTGCTGCACGCCGCGAAGACTTTGATTCCGTAAACTCTGATGCTATGTGGCTCAAGGTCTGTCTCCCAGCTACCACACTTTTCCTCTGTTTCGCCTATACCTCTCCTAATTCTACAAATTTTGTATCATTCTTCGACTAACTAAACTTCTGCCATGAGACTGACATCCTGTCAACCGCAAGCCGAGATCCTCTTCTTAGGGAAATGCAACGTTCACCATAGGGAATGGTTGAATTCCTACTATATGGATGGTAGGGGGATTTAAGCCCTCATGTTTTCCATTGTCAACGATCTAGAGCAAATTATCTCCCACTCTACCTATATTCCTTACCGTTTTGACCACTCTCCTAATATTCTGGATCTGTTTTTCACCACTAATCCATTCTGCTTTAACTATACAATCTCGCCTCCAATTGGTTCATCTGATCACTCTCCCATAAATGTATCTATTCTAATGGCATCTTCCCCTCCAGCTGCCACTTCTAAGAGTAAATATTGACACCTTAACAAAGATGACCGGAATAACTTATGAAAATTCTATTCTGACTTTCCATGGGTAAATTACTGTCTCTTATGTGATGATGCTTCTGTCTCCGCAAAACGCATAGCAGAGGTTATTCTTACGGGAATGAAAGCATTTATCCCCACTTCCTCCAAGGCTACTTCTTCATCCAATTCATGGTTCAACCATTCCTGTTCTCAGGCCATTCAGGCAAGGGATCAGGCATATTAGGTTTGGAAAATTCTTCGACTCACATTCAGCATTTATCACTGCCCGTAACTATTGCGAGAGGCTAAGCGATCCTATATTCAAAGGAATGTGATAACCTCTCTTCGTCATCCACTAATAGGTCTTTCTTGTCTTCAGCTAAGGGTAATCTCTAACAGCTTCTGTCGCTCTATCTTTCCTTCACTCATCCGTTCTAACTGTACTTATTTCCATCTCTCTTGTATACAAAGCAACTTTCTTTGATTCCTGTTTCTCCTCTAACTCTACCTTGGGTGGCTAACATTTCTTCACCCTCTGATGTTCCTATTACTAATCATATGCCTCTTCCCGTAGTCTCTTTTCGGACTGTCCGAAAAGCGCTTCTCTCTATGGACACAAGCAAGGCTTATGGTCCTGATAGTATCCATCTCCGTGTACTGAAAGAGTGTGCCTCTGAACATGTACCTGTGTATGATTGTCTGTTCCGTTTCTGTTTAAAAACCAGAACATTTCCATCTTCTTGGAAGCGTGCATTGATAAATCCCAACCCTAAGAAAGGTGACCGTTCTAACACCTCCTGCTATCTTCCTGTTGCTTTGACACCTACTATTTCCAAAGTCTTTGAATCACTCCTCAACTCTCATATACGGAGACATTTTGAATCTAGCAGTCTTCCCTCTGATCACCAGTATGACTTTCGTAGGGCGAGATCCACTGGTGATATTCTTTCTTATCTTACTAATGTCTGGGCATCAACCCTGAAAGATTTTTGACAGGGTGTGGCATCGGGGTCTCATCTTAAACTCCCCTCTTTTGGCTTCCCTCCCTCACTTTACTCTTTCATGTCTAGCTTCCTCTCTGGCCGATCTCTCTCCGTGGTTGTTGATAAATCAGCCTCCCAACCTTTCTCCATAAGCAGCACCGTTCCTAAAGGTTCTGTCATATCCCGTACCCTTTTTCTCTTTTTTATCAACGATTTCATCTCTTCCTCACATAAACAAATGCATATCCTTCAATTCTGCTCCTTCTTGTCTCACTCGATCTGCATCCCTCAGTGATCCAGTTTCTACCTATCTATCTTTCGAAAACTCCTCACAACTTTCCTTTCGCCCTTGACGGTTCTGTAATTCTATCTCTTGACTCAACGAACATACTTGGTACTAACGTAACATCAACTCTTTCTAAGACACCCCACATTACAGAAATAGCTAAGTCTGCCTTTAAGAAACCGGGAGTCCTATTTAGATGTCAAAATTTCCTTTCTTCAGAAAAGTTTTCCCTTTATACAAAGGATAATCCGCCCATGTATGGAGTACTGCCCTCACATCTGGGGTGGTTCTTGCTCTGCGTCCTTACTTATTTTCATGCTGAAGGCTCCAGTCACGGACTAACGTCCACGGCAAGGCCGGGCCTTAATTGAAATACAGAGAGAATTATGAAACGGAGAAAGAAAAGACAAAGAAAAGTATTTACGAATTTTTGAGAAAGTAAAAGGCCTGTCTTTTGAAATGTGCCAGGTCATAGTTATCGGGAAAAACATGAGAAGGTAGAGAGTTCTAAAGCTTTGATGTTTAGGGAAAGAATCAGGTATCAAAACGGCCCACCCTTGAGCTGCCGTTGGACAAACAATGATCATGTGACGCAGAACCTTGCCGAGTATTGCGTGGTCTAACTAGTGGTGGGGGCACACAAGCAGCCAGCTCTTGGGAGCAAAAACCACAGTAGTACCAATAGAAGACGGAGAGCAACATTTCGGTGTACGGCAAGGGGGTCAAGTTTGAAAGTTAGCCAGGGACAGTTTATAAGTCGGACCGCTTTCGACTCAACTCTGTCAAGTAAGGATACAGAACTAGAACCACTCCAATTGTGAGAGCAGTACTCAATACAAGGACGAATCAATCCCTTGTATAAACGGAGCAACTGTTCAGAAGAGAAGTTACAACATCTAAACGGGACACCCTGTTACTTAGAGGCAGACTTAGCTTTTGCCGTGATGTGGGGTTTCCAAGATAGAGTGGATGTTACAGTAATACCAAGTATGTTCACTGAGTAAAGGGTTGAAATTAAAGAACCGTCAAAGTAGAGACGAGAGTTGTGGGGAGTTTTCGATAGAGAGATGGGTATAAACTGGGTATTGGAGGCATTAAACTTAACTAGATTCTGTGTACCCCACTGAGATATCCAGCTAGAGTCTGAGTTTTAAGAGGAAGCTATGTCAAGACGAGATGTAGATCGAGTGAGAGAACGGAAGCATAATTGAAGGATGTGGATGAATTCACTATAGAGTCGTCAGCGTATCAGTGCGTCGGATTATTTGTGGAAAGGAAATCGTTGAAAAAAAAAAAAAAAAAAAAAAAAAAAAAAAAAAAAAAAAAGAAAAAAAGGAGAAAAGTGTAGGGGACAGGACAGACCCTTGAGGGACATCGCTGTTGATGGTGGAAAAGGGGGAGGCTGATCCATCAACAACCACATAGAAAGATCGGCCGTACAATTCATTTGTATTTTCCGTTTCCATGTGTTTTTTCCTGTATATATATATATATATATATATATATATATATATATATATATATATATA
>JAYMFT010223566.1:0-11310 GCA_038088735.1 Panulirus argus | reverse complement strand
CACAGAAAAGAGAGAGAGAGAGAGAGAGAGAGAGAGAGAGAGAGAGAGAGAGAGAGAACTCGTTTTAAACCAGTTCAACAGGCCTACTGGGGGTCACCCACCTGTTCCCGAAAGTATTAATTTCTTCTCTCAAAAGTCTGGCCGGGACGCCCTGGTCCAAAACAGGCTTTACGAGTAGACTAAAGAAGTTCAGGAACGATAAAATAAACCGATTTTATAAGAAAGAAAAAAGATATGTTATTAAGATATACAGTAATCTTGCCACCACTCACAAAGACACAGAAACACACACACACACACACACAATCCTTTAAAACAACGGTACAGCCTTTGAAGATGACGGTACGATCCTTAAGCACTACGGTACGATCCTTGAATACGACGGTGCGATCCTTGGGTATGATACAGCCCGGCCTCAGACCCGACCTCAAAAAATGGCCCAGCCACAGGCCATGTCAACTTACCCAGTGGCCGGCCTGGCGCGCTCAAGGGTCGTACCATCGAGCTGACGGAGTCGAATCGTCAACGCTGTGCGTGCGTGCGTGCGTGTGTGTGTGTGTGACTCATAAGCCATGCAGGTACGTACCATCGGCCCAGCACGACCTGAGGAGAGACCTTACCGGGCCAGCGCGTCACACTCGCTAATCCGGAACACATAACTGCAGCGGCAAATATGGCGGACCGAGCGAGCAACCAACCCGACAGGCACATCACCCGATACTCGTGGAAAAACTTGGCCAACGTTTTGCTTTATCCGGAGCCGTCTTTTTTTTTTCTTCTTCTTCTTCTTCTTTCCTTTGACGAAGATTCGTCCGTCCGTCCGTCTCGAACCCCCACCCCCTACACCTCCCGTCCCTCCTACAGGAACCCCGCGCCCAAACACACACACACACACACACATGGGGGATGGGGGTCGCTCTTCGTTGCCAAGCGATGAGCGAGTCTTTCGTTTTCATAAGCGTCCCGCCGTCGTCGCCAACTTTGGTCACATCGGCAGTCACTGTGGTGTTATACGGCTACGTCTGGAGGTGCCTTTGTGTACATACATCACCCGTCCTGAGGGTTCGGGGGGGTGGGGGTGGGGTGGGGTGGGGGGTGTCGTAGTCCACTGGTTCATCCGCTGTCCACACTCACTCTCCTGTCATCTGTCCTTCCCCATGGGCATGACAAGGCGCATGACATTTGAACACCGTCATCGTCTTCGTCGTAGTAGTCAGAAGCAGCAGCCGTCTCGGGGGCAGGGAGGGGGAGGGGTCCTCTCGCTGTGAACGCTCGCAAGGTCCGTCCCATCACATGACTCCACGCGGAGGGGGCGCCGCCACCAGCGGTGCTACGTTCCCCTCACTCAAATATCTCTTGTCATTTCTCTTACGTGCGAGAAATCCGAACGTCTTTCTCCTTCGGTCCTGTTCATTTTTTCCTTCGTGCCTCTACGGCGACGGTGAACGTCTTGTCCACTATGGCGCATTCCTCCCACCTCCTCCTCCTCCTCCTCCCCCACCCCCCTGGTGGCTTGCTGAAGCACTACAGTGATGCCCCATGGACGCGATTTTCTTACCCTTGAATAACACAATAAAAGAAAAACAAACAAACAAAGGAGGCTACAGCTTTTCTGTACCTGTGGGGTAAGGTAGGGAGACGGCGCGAGACCGGGGCGACCAAGACAGGGGATGGGGACGGACAAGGCTGGGGAGAAGTACAGCATGTATGTACACCTTGAACCTCGACACTGAGGAAGCCAGGCGAGCGAGTGGGGCGTTGGGGGTGTGCCACGGGGCAGTACCAGCCTTCGCCAGGGGCGTGGCAGAACGCTCTCGTCATACCCGTCGTAATTCTTGTTTTGTACAAGAGGGAGCCGGTCAGTCCCCTCCACCTGGGGACAATAATGAGGGGGGAAAAGGGGAGGGGGGAGGGAAAGTCAGATGGAAATTGGGTGAGTAATACCACCTCATCTCCCTGGGATTGAACCTCATCATCGTACCCATCCTCGTGATCTGCTTGAGGGCAGTGAGCAGCATTACTCGATTACTAGCCAGTGGCCCTATTGAGCATCTAACATTAATCAACTCGAATGTCATTCAACATTTTGAGGTCCTCTACATGGCTTCGTAAACAGTCGTCATGTGACTTGAGTACCCGTCTTAATAAACTATACCACACACACACACACACATCAGTTGCACGACCTACGTCAGCAGGTGTGAGTAACAGGAAATCATCTTTAGTCCCCCTTCCGAAACGCCAGTTTCTGCCTCTGAACCTGTTTCGTTTCCGCGTGGAGTTTCTACTTCTGAATCGATGGTCTTCTGATACCTTGGGGTATCCCGATTCGAACGTCAAACACCAGTGAAGACTGTGCCTCACACAGAACGCCTCGACTGCACCAGCAGTGAAGGAGACAAGAACAACAGGGCACACACACACACACACCCAAGCCCTCATCCCTAGCACAAGCAGTGAAGAAGGCCAGTCGGGAGTTATGAGCAGCAGTGGACTCACATGACGGAAGACTTCGTCCCTAAACAGTGTCCGGAAAAAAAGAGAGAGAGAGAGAGAGAGAGAGAGAGAGAGACTGTGGTCCGTATGAGTGTTCTTCCCACGGGGGGAGGAGCCACGCCACAACACACCACACCGCCGTCCTTGGCCTGCCAACGGCGCACCTGGACATGACGTACTTAGGGGAGAGGGAAGCCCCATTGTGGGGAGAGTGCAGCACGTCTTCTAACACCCCCAGGGCCACGCCTCAGCTGAAGTGTGTTTAAGAGAACAGTCCTGTGGTTTCCTCCCCAAGGACCTCAACCGGCGTGTCATAATTGGATCTCGAAACACCCTCGGAAAACTCGAACATGATTTTATAACTTCTCCTCCCACCCGACTTCAGTCAATTCATAAATATTTCGTGTACATTCTCCTTGACATATATTACGTATTCAAATGGTCAACATTACGTACTATACGTCAGCACAGTATTAGCAGCACTAGGATCCAGATTCCTCTATCAAGGAATAGAGTACTGGAACTGAAAAACTGAACTGAACATTAAGCGATGAATATTTTCACGTTGGTCGCGCTAAGGTAATATAAGCAGCTGACGTACACGTAACTATGGGGCAACTCGGCTGTGCACTCGTTCGTGGACTGCTTCATGACATTCACGGCAGCGGGTACAGGAAAATGGTCCCTGTGCCTGTACGAGCACTGGTTGGCACAGGGTGATTGAGGCGACGTGGCGTCTGTCTGTGGAAGTTGTTAGCCTTGGTGGTGTGGTGCCGGCGGCGTCTGTCGAGCGTCGTGGTGTCGCTACCTCCAACGGTCGGAGGGCCGGAAGATATATATGCCAGTGTCGGATGTTTGTTTACAGTGAGGCAACCGCAGCTCCGACATTAATAAGATTCTCGAGAGACTCTCACTGAGTTACTGGTTCACGAGTCCAGTAGTAAAGGTGGATACATCTTTAACAATCGAAATCACCGGAGGTATATCTATCTATCCATCTATATCCCTATCTAGATAGAGAGAGAGAGAGAGAGAGAGAGAGAGAGAGACTGACTCAATACCAGCTGTTGCAGAGGAGGATCAGTACCAGATAGTGCAGAGAAAGATCAACACCAGCTTCTGCAATGAGGAGGATCAATACCAGCTATTGCAGTGAGGAAAGCAGAGAGAAATGATCAATACCAGCCATTGTGAGGAGGATCAATAGCAGCTTTTGCAGAGAGGAATGATCAATACCATCTGTTACAGAGAGGGGGATCAATAATAATAATCACTGCCATCTACTGTGACATGTGGATCTGTCCGTCTCTCCTTTACTCACCAGCGGGTTAACAGTGTATGGTGTCGGTATGCTTACCTGTAAAGAAAAGATAATTTCATTAGTATAAAATCATGATAATACATAATCTTACGATATATGTATATATATATATATATATATATATATATATATATATATATATATATATATATATATATGCAGGAGGTTTAATTCTAAACATATTCTTCTGAAAGCCAAAGTATATTTATGTTCGATGAACTTTAAATTCTTGCTACAAAACAAAGAAATAACGAATACGCTTCATGCAAAAATGATGTTGTCCTTGACTTCGGCCGTTAGTGATGCATGTTTAACATTTCTAACATCCTCTCTGAAGTGCTAATGCCTTAAACTCATTCTAATTATCATATTCCTAATTTTCAACATTGTCATACAGAAGGACAGGTCTGATCATAGACTGTGAACACACTTAGCGTGTATAAATGGATAGCGACACGAACATTGTATATGAACCAATCAGCTACCTTAGCGATGGGAGAGGGGCGTGGCTTCTTCGCCAACTGAGCGTACGGCGACTATATGACGGAGCGAGAACCTTGCAAAAGGTCGTCAGTCGTAGAGAGAGAGAGGAAGCAACAACTTATTGTCCCAAGTTATAATAACAGGTCCAACAAAACAGCCTGACAGGCAGTTGTAAAAGAAAACAACTTATATCAACTCCCCCCCCCCCATCTCTCTCTCTCTCTCAGGCACAAAACTATAAAAGTAATCGTATGTAAATTTCGCTACCAATTCCAATTTCACGGTAAAATCTTTGCATAAAATCAATACACACACAAACACACTCAAAACAGAGCACGACGGCACGTGACCCCTTAACCACGAGTATGCGAGCCCATAGGCACGACAGTGTTCGGATGAACTCTAATTCCGCTGCTGAGGTACGTAAATCCTTAAAATGCTGACTAAACCGCATTTGTTCAAAAATCTTCCCAAGATTACGGATATATATATATATAAAAAAAAGGAGATACGGTTACGATTTCTTCATCAACCCCGCTAATTCGATCCCCTTCATTTCCACCACCCAAAACGTCTCCATTATTATAATCAGCAACCTCGATAAACCGAATTTACCTTCAACTCAATATCGCTTGGCGTTCGGATCACACGGGCTGGCTCTTTCCGAAGTAGTTTAACCGAACGTGTGCCCTTCTTGCCGGCGAGCAAGGTGGCCGGGTAAACACGAGGGAACGCTCAATGGGGCAGAGGGCAGTAACCCCCCCCCCACACATGGTCTTATGTCGGTGGTATATACGCCTCCATAATCCCCTACTGAACCTTGTAACTGCTTACACTTCACCTAATTGATCGTTCGGGTGAGTTACGGAGATGCATGACAGGCTAAATCCAGTTTGTACGCGATGCCGGCTAAATAACGCCCTTTCAGTCCAGGGATGGCCTGGGGATTTGAATGACACCTTGAGAGCAAGAAGGGCGCCGGACACACTGATTCTCAAACGCCGATTTTGTGGCCAGAATTTTATCGGTTAATTACTCACGTTCCGTTCCCCTCCAGGCAAATAATGCACTTGTATCATCTTAATCTTTTAAATATATGAATGAAATATCAACATTTTGGACAACAACATCAATAATAATAATAATAATAATTACGATGATACATGTCTGTATTCGCTTACATACAAGCATATCCGTAATACATGAACATAATGAAATCTAGTACCTTTCCCGCTCATTCTTTACTCAAAATCTTCTCAATCAGCATCAATGAAAGGTTATTTTAATAGTTAACGACGACTGGTGTTGGCGATGTCTCTCTCATTACATATACCTCGGCTTACGAAGAGAGGCTACCACTGGATCTGATAGGGCCAACACAAACAACCAATGGAGGAGATCTTCATTCACCGTTACCCTATATATTTTGCATGTATGGCTGCATCGCGCGTTCATGTCTTTCCTCAATGGCCTCATCAGATGGCAGCCCGCCCTGCTGGAATGCTCGAAGCCTCGATTACAATCCGGAGATGTGCAGTCTCCACGGCGTCCTTCTTGTAAGCTTCGGCGTGGATATCATAACCCGAATTCAGAGCAGACACATCTGAATATATACACGATTTTTTTTCTCTAATGGTTAGGGGTAACTTTTATTTATCGTTTTTCTTCTCTAATGATTAGGGGTAACTAAAATATTTATGATTAGGGGTAACTATCATATTTATGATTAGGGGTAACTATCATATTTATGATTAGGGGTAATTATCATATTTATCTTTTTTCCTTAATGATTATGGGCAACTATTACATTTATCTTTTTTTTCTCTAATGATTATGGGTAACTATTCTATTATTTTTTTCTCTAATAATTAGGGGTAACTATTTTATCTATCTTTTTTTATCTATCTTTTCCTCTAATGATTAGGGGTAAATATCATATTTATTTTTTTTCCTCTAATCATTATGGGTAACTATTTTATTTTCCTTTCTTTCTATAATGTTAAGGGTAACTATTTCATTTAAATTCTTCTTGCGTGACGGAGTAGCCTCTGTCGTTTGCCAAAATTTGCAGCAGATATGCCAAAACCCTTAGAAGTTATCACTTTTATATTCTTAATGGTGGATGTTTGTGGAGCTATCTTCTTCACAGACACGTCCATGTATGTAATTTCTTCCAAACTGATTGGGTATCGGCGATCCATCCGAGATGACCCGATCTTACTGCACACAAGCGTTTCTCTAAAAAACCCATTAATCACATTTCCTTCCGTTTATGTTATCACACGAATAAAGAGCAAATAACTATTTCTTTAAAATAATCTTCATGAAATAGATTATTCCGAAAATAGCCACGGTATTCCGACACACTATCAATAACTTTCAGATGGACCAATGCAATTGGGTAAATGCAACCTCCCTTTATTTTGACCAGAAATTGATCTTCTGGCGCCACTGTGACGCGTTGGATTGTGTTGGGGGGGGGGAGATAAAGAGATAGATACGGTATATAGAACAAGAGACATACAGACACACAAACGTGTTGTACAAGAGTTCCTAAGCACACACAAACACCACCCAACCCACCTTCTTCCCCCACCCACTTTCTCTTACCCCCCCCCAAGCCAAGAGCATTTCTAACAATAACCCCAAGCCAAAAACATTGTTAACAACCCCCAAGCCAAAAGCACTGGTAACAACCCCCAAGCCAAAAGCATTGTTAACAACCCCCAAGCCAAAAGAATTATTAACAACCCCCAAGCCAAAAACATTATCAACCCCCCCCCCCTCCCAGGCCAAAAGCATTATCAACATAAAACATAATAACAACTTCAAGAAATGATGAATCTTGTTTTTTTATAAGAATATTGTTATAATACAAATAATCAGCCAAAAGCATTATTAAAAACTCACCCCAAAGCCAAAAATCATTATTAACATAATAATAATAATAACTTCAAGTAATGATATTTAAAAAGGAAAATAAGAAAATTATTGTAAATCAGAATCACTGGCGAGAGACGTGCTCAGTGTCTCCTCCTTCTCCTGTAGTGGTGCTGTTTCTTGTTCACTCGCCTTTTGTTGCGATCCAGATCGCTGTTCATACGCTTCAAACTCCCAGTCATTGATCTCATATTATTTTCCATCCTGTCGAAAAACTGTTCCATTCGCTGTTTCTTACGGCTGTAATTGACCAGCCTGTTCTGCAGGATACTGTCGAAGGCGTCAATTCTCTGTCCCAGGTCGGGGCCTTGTCTGGCAACCTGTGCCACGTCAACGCCTTTCCCGGAGACCTGTGAAACGCCGACGCCCTTCCTGGAGACCTGTGAAACGTCGATGCCCTTCCTGGAGACCTGTGGAACGTTGGTGCCCTTCCTGGAGACTTGTGCCACTTCGACGCCCTTCCTGGAGACCCGTGGAACGTTGGTGCCCTTCCTGGAGACCCATGGAAGGTTGGTGCCCTTCCTGGAGACCCATGGAAGGTTGGTGCCCTTCCTGGAGACCCGTGGAAGGTTGGTGCCCTTCCTGGAGATCCGTGGAACGTTGGTGCCCTTCCTGGAGACCCGTGGAACGTTGGTGCCCTTCCTGGAGACTTGTGCCACGTCGACGCCCTTCCTTGCGATCTCGACGTCCGCGGTAGAACTGGGCTGCACGGGAGTGCCGGACAAGTCGCTACCAGTCCGGGCAGGATCACCGAACCTGATGAAGCTCTCCGTAAGGTCCTGCAAGTGGGCCCCGTGCCATTCCTTGTAGGGAATTGCGCCTGGGATGTCGTCTCCAAGGTAGTGATCCCAGCATTCGTAGAGCCGGTTCAGACGGGCTATGTCGGAGCGAGTAAGGGTGTAACGCTGACCCAGTTCGAATGGGAACTGGTCGCTCTTAACCGTTATGGTCGGGACACCACTCACCTTGGCGAAGCCCCAAGACGGGTACTGCATGAGACTGCTGTAGTCGTAGGGCACCCCCATGGTCATGACATAGCCGTAGTAACCTTCCATTTTCTTGAAGTTTTGCATGTTGCCATCCCTCACGTTGGTGAGGTTGACGGTGATGAAATCGTCGCGGTCGGGGCGGGTCTGCTGGTGGTGGAAGCCAGAGGAGTGGAGCAGCTCGTGGATGACGATCCCCTTGCGCCCGTAGCAGTCCGAGTTCAGGAACAGAGGCTGCGTGGTCCGGCCCCTGTAGCCGATGGGAGAGGCACAACCCATCGTGTCCGGTTGCACCACCAGCTCTGGATAAGAGCCCGTCACGTTGCTGTAGTTAACGCAGGTGAGCGGGTTCAGGTAGTGCATGACCTCGTAGAATATCGCCTTCTGCTCTTTGTTAATGTTCTTCATGTTGATCCGGATGGTGTTTTGGGGCCACCTCAGGGAAGAGACTTTCCTATTGGCAAATTCTTTGTCACGCTGAGAGTATCCGCTACCACCTTCATCACTGTCATCCTCTATGACAGTTGGCAGCAGGTTGTCTGAATTGGTGGCAGTGGTGGTGTCAGGAGTGCTTTCTGCTAAGTCTGTCACCTTTGGTAAGCAATCTTCAAGATCGATACTTTCCAGGATCCATAGATATCTGTCCCTCTCAGCCTTCACTTCTTCCAGTTCTTGACGAAGGGCCTCGCATTCTGGCACGTCCTTGACCACGGCTCCTTCGGCAGTGGGGACGGCCGCGAGCTGGAGAGAGCCCATTGTGGAGGCAAACGTCCGGGTCACGAAGAAGAAGAGACACAACGCGCAAGACCATAACATCATGTAAGTTTTGGATGAAGTCATTTATGAATTTGGGTTAACATTAAAAATAACTTCAAACTGTGTGCCACAAACAAAAGGATAAATGTACATAGCGTGGAATGGCACCTGTAAGTTATGTGGTATTTGTTATGTATAGGTGAGATGTGAGGCAGTAGCTGGGTAGTAGGTGAGATGTGAGGCAGTAGCTGGGTAGTAGGTGAGATGTGAGGCAGTAGCTGGGTAGTAGGTGAGATGTACGGCAGTAGGTGGGTAGTAGGTGAGATGTGCGGCAGTAGCTGGGTAGTAGATGTAATGTGAGGCAGTAGCTGGGTATTAGCTGAGATGTGCGGCAGTAGCTGGGTAGTAGGTGAGATTTGAGACAGTAGCTAGGTACTAGCTGAGATGTGCGGCAGTAGCTGGGTAGTAGGTGAGATGTTTGGCAGTAGCTGGGTAGTAGGTGAGATGTGCGGCAGTAGGTGGGTAGTAGATGTATTGTGAGGCAGTAGCTGAGTATTAGCTGAGATTTGCGGCAGTAGCTGGGTAGTAGGTGAGATCTGAGACAGTAGCTGGGTACTAGCTGAGATGTGCGGCAGTAGCTGGGTAGTAGGTGAGATGTAAGGCAGTAGCTGGGTACTAGCTGAGAGAGAGAGAGAGAGAGAGAGAGAGAGAGAGAGGAAAGTCTGAAGGTAATCTTGTTAGTTACTGAGCGTCGAAGGCAATTACTATGGGATTATATTGTCTGAAGTCTTGACAACGTTTCCTACCCTCATCTCCCCACCACTCTCCTCCCCGCCGACCTTCATCTCCCCATCACTCCCCAAGCCGGGCCGACAATCAGTGTGCCGTCCATAACTACTGGTAGGAGCGGCCACTCAGAGGGAAGAAGGAGTGGGGAGAGGAGAGGCGGGGGAGTGGGGAGACGAGAGGCTATCCTTGTTATGACACGGGGGGGAGGGGAGAGGGAGAGAGAGAGAGAGAGAGAGAGTCAGTTGAGGGAGTTCCCCTCCCGCTGAACACAGGCTTCTCCTAGACTCACCATCATCATCCCGGCCAACGCAGTTCAGCATAACACACCAAGCTGCATGCCGTTCTTCTCACTCCTAACAAATTCTCAAAACGGCCCAACTGCATAACTTGAATTACGGGTTTTGATATCAGCTCCTTTACCATGATTCACACCCGTAAAGAGGGCATAAGAGTTGCTGCAAAGCACACGATGAAGAGTGGCACATCATTGTCCTTAACAAATGGCACAAATTATAAAGCTATGACACAATCCGTTCCTTGCATGGAAAAGGTGAGCCATTCGTTCACCTGGAGGGCCTCGCACTCGACCAGTCACCATTTATTACCCAAATTTTAGTTTTGCCAGGCTGTGTATATCCTCATGCCATATTCCTCAGAAAAATTCCTGTAGTATGTACCAAGCTTTCTAAGTCATACATTAACTCTTGTTTATCCTCCAGACTTCCTGTCAACACATTAACGAATAATAACACTGCTATCTATATTACTTGGAAGCTTCTAGAAATTTCTATACCAGCTGGTGAGCAGTTTCCCTCTGGAATGTTCTGGAAAAACTAGGTAAATTTCAAATCATCACTGTCCTGATCATCTCTTCTCGGCCTTTTCGCCAAGGCCAAAGTGTAGTAATGCTGTCCTGATTACAAGGACAAAATTTTTTCAAGGGGAATTGACAGCCATTTTCTATACTTCTTTTTAGACGCAATCAATCAGAAAATAACATTTACTATCTCTTTCGGAACGAAGAAAGTAAAAAATTTGTTACACAGTGTTATCACCCCGGCCAACGCATCTCCCCAGACTCATTTATCACCCCGGCCAAAACTCCACCCAAGACTCACCCATCAATCACCCTGGCCAACACATCTCCCCAGACTCATTTACCACCCCATCCCACGACGGCGGGCCAGGTCTGCACACCAACCACGAACGACGACGTGGCCAGGCCGACTAATGACGAGAAGACACACCTGACCTTAACAACGATACGGTTGGTGGCGGCACTGAGGGAGGGAGGGAGGGAGCAAGACCACGACCTGCACGACACAGGCCCAACAAGAGGCCACTCTGAATAAATCCGCAGTATACCTCTGCCCCCTTCCATCCCTCACCACACAGTGTAACAGGATCTCGGGTCTAAACGAAGACAATCGAGTGAGAGCAAAAGCCTTTTCTAATCACCTCATATATATATATATATATATATATATATATATATATATATATAATCTTTTATACACTAGATCGTTGTGTCCCACGGTA
>JAYMFT010223555.1:0-11310 GCA_038088735.1 Panulirus argus | reverse complement strand
GTATTCCCTGCGTGTCGTAAAAGGCGACTAAAAGGGGAGGGAGCGGGGGGCTGGAAATCTTCCCCTCCAGTTTCTGCCTTTCCAAAAAAGGAACAGAGAAGGGGCCAAGTGAGGATTCTCCCCCTAAGGCTCAGTCCTCTATTCTTAACGCTACCTCGCTAATGCGGGAAAAGGCGAATATGTATGAAAAAGTATATGTATATGTATATATATTTACATATCATCCCTGGGGATAGGGGAGAAAGGATACTATCCACGTATCTCCTGCCTGTCGTGGAAGGCGACTAAGAGGGGCGGGAGCGGGGTTCTGTAAATCTTCCTCTCCAAAACAAGGAACAGATGAAAGAGCCAAATGAGGACCATCTATCCTCTAAGACTCATTCATCTGTCGTGGACGCTACCTCGCTCAAGCGGGAAACAGCGAACAGGCACGAAAGGAAGAAAACGAGAATAGACACGAACTGTCTCTCACACCGAGGAAGAAAATATGCGACTCCACAATCACCTTCTTCAGCAGAGAGCTGACAGTCATCAGGATGTGCACCATCGCGGCATCAGGGAATCTCGACCCCATGAGTGAGGTCCCCCGCACGCGTCCGGGCCGGGCCAGTGAGACACACACACGCCGCCCCACACAACAGGATGCCCGTCGGGATTTTCACTACTATTCTTACGCGGGTGCTGAGCACGGAGGGAGGGGAGGGAGTGGCAGGACCTGGTGCGCGGCACAAGGTAGCTCTGTGGCCAGGTCAGCGTGAGGGGGTGAGGAAGAGGAGGAGGACCAGGGTGTTGCCACCGCCACCTCCCTCCGTCTCCAGCCCCCCAACACACACACACACACACACACACACACACACACACACACACACACACACCTGCACACACCTGTCGAGTGATTATCAGCATGATCAACGGATCATACAAGTATGGTTAGCATGAGTTCAGGAGCACCTTAGTATGACGGGCAGGACACACAGGTATGATTCACAACTTAAACTATATTGGGCACTGCATATATGTACAATTCATACGCGGCACAAAGTTCATACGTATGCAGGGCACGCGCATATCAATATTCATACATCGCAGACCTCATAAGTATGTCAGGTATGAGTATGTCTTTTACTCAACCACGTCACATCTCATTAGTATGCAGGCCACCGCAAATACCAATCAATTCATTCGTATTACACGTCCTGGTAACAGTGTGAGCATTACTGTAACATGTGACCGCATCACTGTCTTGCTGATATTCGGTGTTACACACATATAGGTACAAATGAGATCAGAGTTGATACAGATGTAACATAATGTAACGGATTTAGAAATAATAATACGTGGAACGTCTGCAAAAAAAAAATCGTGAAGAAAAAAATCGTAAATATTGTGAAAATTATTTTTGATCTTTTATTTTAATATAAAAATCGCTGAATATTAATATAAATGTCTTTTGTATAATGAGTTATTCATTCTTTAGTGACGATCTACATCCACCATTTGCTTGACCTCACGGCCGCCCCCGGCCCCGGGTCACGTAACCAACTCCCCCGTGACCTCGAAACTATACCCTGACCACACGACACGTGGGGCACGCGTCACGCTCCCACCCGCGCCTGTGTGTTGTGACCTCGTCACCACCTCACGCGTGGCTTCCTGCCTCACGTCCAGGTCACTCAACCTTGGAATAATTCCTCAATGTTCCTCCGTTTCTGTCTTCGTCATGCGTCCCTTCTTCCTATCATTACTCACCCCTTTCCTCTTCCTCATCTTTAGTCTCCCTGCTTCTTCCTTCTTCTCCCCTCTTCGTTCCTCTCACTCTCTTCCCATCAGGCTTGCTCCAGCTCCTCCCCCCATGCCCTGCCCTACTCACTCAGCCGTTCCTCCCCGGCCTACCGCCACGCCCGTCACCACCTCACGCCGCCCTACTCACCCGCAACCTTAAAAACACAGTTAATATATGACGAGCGGAACGGGGGCCGGGGGCGCTCAGTGGATGCCACCACCAGTGCCACTACAGTCACTACCAGTGCCGCCAGAGCTAGCACCTGTGCCACCATAGTTATCACAAGTGCCGCCAGAGCTACCACTAGTGCCACCACAGTCACCACCAGCGCCACCATCCTTGGTTGCCACCTCACCTGACCTGGGCATCATTCCCTTCCCTCATAATCCTCCTCAACATCCCTCAAGCCTAACCTCCCTCACAGCATACCTGGTCCTCTCCCTCCCCCACAGCATACCTGGTCTTCTCCCTAGCCCTTACTTAGTATTATCCCGTCTGCCTCACCTGGCCAGCTGGGCCAGATAAACCGCGCGCGCGCGCACACACACACACACACACACACACACACACACAACACACACACACACACTGTCGCTTGCAGTGGTCTCAGTCTCTGAGTTGAACAGCGTTGATATATATCGTGGCTAGGGAGGCGGGAGGTACAGGAAGGCGCATCCCCAACAGATTCACCTGAGTTGTGCAACATTGAGATATATACATTACACGCAAAATCGTCTGCAATGTGTTATTGCTCATCTAACTCAGGAGAACAGCTGCTAAGAGACATGTTAAATATGTTTAGGACTCGTCCCTCCTCCACCTCCTACTCTTCTCTTCTTCCTCCTGTTTCTCTTACTCCTTCGAGTCATGACGGGCCGGCCAGGGTCCACGACACGGGACCTGACACACAGACGACACCGACATGACACAAGGAGGTTCACCAGACACTATGCGTGCCGTACACTCGGGGGAATATCACACAAGAGTATTCTGACACCAAACAGGCACTCCCGACTGCATGTCTGGGAGGGTGACTGACGGTCACACCAAGTGACGTTTATCCTCACACTGTCACACTTTTGTCGCGCTCACATGGCACGTCGCCACATGCAGTGAAGGAAGGGGTGAGGGAGGGAAAGATATATTAAAAAAAATCTGGTTTAATCAACCAATGCATTATCAATAATCAGACTGTGACGTAGACGTTTAAAGTCACGCGTGAGGTACCTGATGTGGGTGAGGACCGATATGGGTGACGGGGTCATACTTGCCTCTGTGTGTCAGGTCTCTCACTCATCCCCGCTTGACCTCACCTGGCACTTACTCGTGTACTCCCTCCCTTGGCACTCACGCTCTGTCTGGCACCCACGCAGACACCTGGCATCCCCCTACACACACATACACACACATGACCACTCCGATACAAGCCCCACTAAACACACACTGGACTCCATTAACCTCCCGACCACTCCACAAAACGTGTCTGACACATGACCTCCACACCTGATAAACCCTTTGTCATGTGTGTCCGTGTCAGAAATGACACGTCAGGGGGTTCACGTCTGTGACCGCTCATAACGTGAGGTCATGTCGGGCACCACCTGTAGTGCACGGCGGGATTATTTCAGGGTCATGGTGGAGGAGGAGACGCTCAGCTAAACACATCTACCCAACAGCTGGGACACCACACACACACACACACACACACACAAAGCCCAGGCCACCCGGCTCTCCAAGATATCATCTCTATCCCTTGCTACCTTCCCTACAGCCATGATGTAATGCACATATCTCAACCTACCTTCCCTCGCACCTGCCAACCAATGACTCGCTAGACTGCCCGAGCCTGGACGAGAAGGCCAGCTTACGCGTCCGTGGTACCCCTAGTGTACGTGTGGTACCCCCAGTGCAGCTACTCCACAGTAGGTGAGGTAGCCTAGCCGTGCTTAAGACTAAAGCTGGCTTACCTTTACATTAATATTGTAAGGGAGTTCCGTCCTCCCTCGCCCGGTTGGCCATATTAACACCTTACGTTACACCTAGCGTGTTAACTCCCGACATATGGCCTGTCTGGTGTGGGTCCCAGCGCCAACAGCCGGCCGCTAGGTGCAAAGGGGGGAGGGGGTGTTCGGTGACTATTAACTAGCACCACAACTAGTCAGCTAGCCCACAACTACCCAAGATCAAAAAGAGAAAAGTTTCTCTTCAATCTGGCGGAGGGCGCTCTCGGCAGTAGCTGAGGACGGTAGACGCGTCCGTAGGACCCACACCAGGAGGCTTACAGGAGGTCCTCTTTACACACACACACACACCTTCCATTCCTCTTCATCACCTGAGATATCTGCTCACCTTAACTCCAGAGTGTGTCTATGTCGTCTAGCTATCGTTCACCGCTCTCTCAGATTCGCTGCTCTCACTCCCCATACCTCACTCTCTCCCTCCTTTGACCATCTCTCTCAATACATCTCTTCACTCTCCCTTCGCCCCTCGTACCGCACACTCGCACCCCGTAAAGTATTCACCTAATCCCTCCCGTGCCGCACGTCTGGCCTACACCTCCCCCGCCCTAACCAGCTGGTGCCGTCTGCCACACGCCCCAGCGCTGGATCGTCCACACCCCCGAGGGTGCGGGAGAGAAGGTATAGCTCAAGCCTCCAGACGAAGCTCCTCAGTACCTGCAGACCTACTTTAACACCTGCAGCTGAGGCTCACACACCTGTAGACCTACTGTCACACCTGCAGCTGAGGATCACACACCTGCGGACCTACTCTAACACCTGCAACTGAGGCTCACACACCTGCGGACCTACTCTAACACCTGCAACTGAGGCTCACACACCTGCAGCTGAGGCTCACACACCTGCAGACCTACCCCAACACCTACAGCTGTGGTTCACACACATGCCCGCGGGTATCGATACAATCTACAGGCGTAGTGCGTCTGCGAATGGTGTGGGCGTGGGGGCCGCGGCTGGAGGCGGAGGCGTGCTGCTACCAACGGCGTCTACCTGCCGTCCCGTGGCAACAGTAGCCTAGTTCCAGCAGGAGCAGTAAGGCGCCAACGAACTCATATTGTCAACAAAGTTTTACATTTTCTTTACGCCGTGTTATGAATTGTCCAACGTGTGTGTGTGTGTGTGTGTGTGTGTGTGTGTGTGTGTGTTAACGTGTGTTAACCACTAGTATTACGACGTGTGTTATGCCGAGTATTGCTGGTGACGTGTTAGTTCATCCCTTCTGTCGTGTTACAGCTGAAAACACCTGGTATGTCACGGGAGATTTAAGTGTTACGTAGGGATTCATAAATGATCCTGTGACGTGCTCCAGTGTTACGGATGGCGAGGGAGACGTGATGCAACGCCTTACGAACAGTATCTCGTCACATGTTACAGTGTTATGGATAAATATCGTGACATGCAACACTCACCTTTAGAATTACCATTCTGAATGCCCATATATTGTGTTACGGTGTTACGAGTGAGGACAGAGACGTCACACAACACTGACCCGTAATGGATTGACATCCTGACGTACACGTGTTACGGAAGAAAACGGAAAACGTCACAAAACACTGACCTTCGACTCTGAACAACCCCGACGTTACATAGGACGAACACGGAAACGTTACAGAGTTACGGACGAATACAGGGACGTAACGTAACACAGATCCCGTTACAGTTATGACACCACCCTGATAAAACAGTTGGTCACTATCTTCCCCAAAAATGAAACATCAAGAAACGACCTAACAACTTACGTGTTCCATTATACGTATCTGGCACTGTCCACTGACCTTAATGGCACTGCCCACTGGCCTTGATGGCACTGTTCACTGGCCTTAATGGCACTGCCCACTGGCCTTAATGGCACTGCTCACTGGCCTTAATGGCACTGTCTACTGGCCTTAATGGCACTGCTCACTGGCCTTAACGGCACTGCCCACTGGCCTTAATGGCACTGTCCATTGGCCTTAATGGCACTGTCCACTTGGCCTTAAGGACCAGAAGGATGACAGTTGTATGCCACAGCTTCGACTCACCTTTATGGGCGTTCCTCCTCCAGCCTGGGATGGGCAGACACTCCCACACCACACACTGGGACATCCTGACGCTCTCCCTCACCACGGCCCGCCTCTCGCCTCCTCCGCCTCCGCCGCCCACCCCCCTCAGCACCACCTCCCTCTCCCACGCCCGCAGCCCTCCCATGCCCAGGCCAAGACCCGCCGCGCCCAGGTGGACGACGTGGGCCCCCTCGCTGTCCAAGCTGGTCCCCGAGGGACACCGGCGGGTGGAGGAGGGCGTGGGGGGCGCGTCGTAGTTGTAGGTGGAGTTGGTGGAGGACGGCGGCGTCGGGGGAGGCTCCTGGCTGCTGAGGGAGGCGCAGGAGGAGGTGGCTGGCGGTGACGCATGCCTGGAGGGGCGAGAAAGGCAACACTATTTAATCTGCCATAAGTTCAGAAAGTAGCACAATAAATTTCTAAGCTACCGGTGTGTATGCTACTACTTCTACTTCTACCTATTCTACTACTAATTCTACTACTACTACTACTACCACCTGTGATGAATGAAGTGTCATCACAAAATAAGGGGATAATCTAGCCACAAGAGCTCTAGTAATGCTACGAAAAGTGGGAACCTATGTAGTGACTAACCCCTTAACTTGTGATCTGTTAACTCACGAACAGGCCATTTATACTGTAAGGGAAATCGCATACTTAAGTTTAAGGATTCGAACTCTAGTTCTCAAGTCCAGACGATCCTCTTAGAAGGACCGAGGCGGAGACACAGAACTGGGAACATCTCGACCCTGACATCTGAATTTTTTTGTAATCATCCGAAAATCAAGAGAATTCATCTTTTCCATGTAAGGGACTGGGCGATCAAGTTTTTCTGTCCATTCCCGAGACTAATTCGAGCCCATGGATTAAAATTCTGAGCCTGTAGTGGTGACATGGGGCCGCGCCCGCCTCCTTGACAGTAGCACGGACAGATGGCCAGGAGCTCCGTATCTCTGTATGAACAACTTAACACCAGGTCTGGGCGGCGTCCAGCAGACCCAACGTGGCCACAAGATGGAGAGCGAACGCTTCTGCTTTAATCAGGATCCTTAGAAGGTAATCAACAGAGCTCCTCCCTGCAGAGTGGAAGGCCCCAAATCAATCCTCAATCTGGTGTATGGATCAGATCGGTGGTTGCCCTAAACTGCTCACATGCAGCCAGCTAGTCTACACTACAGACAAAGAAAACACACACACACACACACACACAACACAGTCGCATGGTACTCCAAGCCTCTCTCTCGTCAGGAGCATGAAAACATAAAACACACAAAAAGGCAAAAGACAGTTCAGGAGACGGGGGTCCCACGAGCGCAGGACCTCTCTCCCCATAGTCTACAGTGAGGTAATTACAAACTACAGGCGCAGGCGTGCGCACGACTTCAAGGACGAGGAAGACACGGGTCTCTCAGCTTCGTCTCGTCTCTCCCACAGAAGGATTACAAGAGAAAAAAAAAAATCTGTCATTCCGCAAGAGTGACAGTTGATGTGATGTCTGCTGTCAGGCATGTACTGTCCTCTGACAGCGTGACACGAGGCAAGGAGAGGATGAGATACCACGAGACTCTATCTCCCGGCCACTGTCTGGGGCAGAGCGAGAGAAGAGATCACGCCACATTGTAAACAAAGGTCGAGTCCAGGAGAGTGAGAGTCAGTGACTCACACATCCAAGAACACGTGAGACAAGAAAAAAAAAATGAAAAATGGGCGAAGGAAATGAGGAAAGGTGTAATAAATGAGAGACAAAAAAACAGTAGTGAACTTTATCATCGAGACAGCGTCTGCGATGGGACTCCCTCACAACACGGGAGGGAGGACCTGCACCAGAGAGGCCGTCCCTCTTCCCTACGGTGGCGGGTTAATGAACAAAGCAAACTATGTGGGGAATGTCATTCATCAGCCGGTGAGGGTCGGCGGGCGAGGCTACACTGTGACGGGTTTATCAGGGTGTTGCCACGGTGTCACAGCCATCCCTCCCTGTGTCGTGTGTCGTGTCATCCGCTATCTTACCCCTGTCTCGTATATCATCCCTGCCAAGTGCCATAAGTGTTCATGTCATCCCTTGGCCATCTGTCATCCCAGTATCATGTGTCGTCTCCGTGTCATGTGTTATCCTTGATGTCCCTGGGTCATGTGTGTCACCCGTGGGCAAGTCTGTATCATCCGTGTGTTATATATGTCACCCCTGTGTTATCTGTGTCATCCCTGTGCCATCTATGTCATCTCTGTGTTATCCGTCACCCTTATGGCATTTGTGCCATCCAAGTCAGCCTACGGTATTATCATTCTGCCATCTGTGCCACCCAAAGTGCCATCACGGCTGCGATTGCATGTTCTCTACGCAGGTGCGCTATGCCAAAGTAGTTGGGTGAGGTGAGGCTGGACAGGGATGTGTCGGTGATAACATACCTGCGCGATGCAGAAGGCGAGTGTAGTGGGTTGGGCGGAGGCGAGGCGGTCCTCCTGGGTAGGACTGGGGTGAGGCTGCCCTCCCTCAGGGTGTCCTGCGAGGAGCGGCGGCTCAGCAAGGGTGAGGCCTGCCACGCCTCACGGGTCTTTTCCTTCAGGCGCCTGAGGGTGCCCGGGGTAGGGGGCGCCTCCGCGAAGCCGAGCCCCAGCCCCCGGCGCTGCAGCACGGGCGTCTGGATGCCCACGGAGCGGGTCCTGGGCGTAGGCGAGGGCGTGGGCGCGGGCGAGGGCGGCGTGCTGGACGCCCTGCTTCGCGACGAGGTCGAGGAGCGGTCCCCCTGCCGCGACCTGCGACGAGGGAACGGCGACAGGGCGTACTGCAGGAACGACGCCATCGGTCCCCGGGGTCGCTACACGACACGTCGATCTGTCAGTGCCGAGGGGCTGTGGTCGCCATGAGAGTACCTGTACCTAAAACACTGATGATCAAGCAATCCATACCAATGTGCACAAGCTTCACAATACAGTCGGTAACAAATCTCATTTACGAGTCTTGGATGACGACGCTCGACCCTCCTAGTCGTCCTGAATTATCACGGTCTTGGGGAGACGACGCATGCACTAGCGACCCCGAAGTCGTCAGGGTCACACCACAGGCCTGTCGGACTTCGATGACTCCCTCGCCCTATGCGCCGTCAGCCTCAGTTCCTCCCGCTACCTGTAATGACATAACAAAACGTTTCCTAATCTTTGGGAAATAAATCTTGGATCCTCTAAAGTAGATGAAAACAAACACCAAGCCACTACCCTAACCGGATCCCCAGCATTACTTTAATTCTTCCAACACAAAACAGAAAACAACAAACAAACATCAAATGAATATACAGTACGACGTTAAAGTCATCGTTTCAAAGAAAGCTTATTTTAATAAACATTCAAAATACTGTCAGAAACCCTAAAAATATTTATTTGATGATGATCGTCTCACAATCAACCGCTAGCGATTTAAAATGACATCAGCACTCATCCGGGAGACTGCAGAGAACGGACCCTATTTGTCCGACCGCCATCACAAACCATCCCTGCACAGCCTACGAGTCGCCAATGAAGACAGCGTTAAGCCAGTGATAAGTTGCTTACATGCCGTGAAGGGCTAGGCTCGCGCGACGCTACAAGTTGGCTGGCCTCGCGCGATGACAGACCCAACCCACAACAACTGCAGCGCCACAAGCGGCGGCGGCGGCATTGATGCGCGTTCCAACGGTCCAAGAAACAACGCCGTTATGTATGTCGCGGGTCGGCCGTAGTCTGATGTAAATCAATTCTCCAGTTTCGTCTAAGGAGCCAGTGAGACCCAGAGGAGGGCGGAAGCTTCGCGTACTGAAGCGTGGGTTCTAAGGTAAGGAGGAGGGCAATGAGGCTGCCCTCATTTTCCTTAACCCTGCCTTAATCTGTTCTCCTTACCTTACTTCCACCTCGCCTCCCTTCCTCTATCCTTTACTTTATTGCGCCTTTGCCCAAGCCTTCTTTACCCTACATCTAACCTTACCTTTTATTGTAATCCCATCTTGCCTTATCTTACTGATCCTTTCCCAAAGCCTAGCTTTCCGTACACATACCTTTATCTCTTACTTTCCAAAAGAAATAACTGAGCAAGGAGCCAAGTGAGGATTTTCCCCTCAGGACTCTGTTCTTGACGCTACCTCGCCCATGCGGGAAAAGGCAAGTATGTATGAAAACATAAGCTTTGGTATGACTTCATCCTAAAAATGCCTTTCACAGTAACATTCGCATCAGTGCCTCGGTTCAGGTCGATACCTTAAGCCTGATATCGGTTCACTGTCCCTATCACCATCTGCACTCCGGTTTACATCACTGATACTAAAGCCTATCACCAAACATCGGTACTCTCTGTTTACCTTATGACCACAGCATCATCAGCACATTTCCGTGTATAGTTCAGGTGTACGTGTGGTTCACATATATGTACTGTGCATATACGTAGTGTAAGTGTGGTTAGTGAAAATGTGTGTGTGTATATATCATAAGCCTTACTGTTGTGTGCGTGTGTAGTGAGCACTTTTGTCTTCGGCGTACGTGTGTGTGTATATGTGTACCCTCTCCTCTTCCCCTGGCTACAGGTGAGGTGTCAACCCGCCCACCAAGGGGAGCCAACTATATACAGGGATGATCACGAAACCCGACTCTGGACTTCGGTCGCTAGATTAAAGCCGCTCAAATTCGTCGCTGCGTTTGGTTTGCTTGTTTACATCACCCCCTGCCGGGCCAGCGACCTAGATTCTTTGCATCGATTGTCTTCATGACTCCTGACTTGACCTGGATACGAGAGAAGTGATGATCTATTTTGCATATTGGGTTTCAGGGTTGACGGTGAAGGCGATGAATGTAATGAATGAGGGTAGCCGTGCTGCCTGCCTTGGAGGTGGC
The DNA here is from genome assembly GCA_038088735.1 of Panulirus argus. Lineage (NCBI taxonomy): Eukaryota > Metazoa > Arthropoda > Malacostraca > Decapoda > Palinuridae > Panulirus > Panulirus argus. The sequence continues at coordinate 613 of JAYMFT010223555.1, read as the reverse complement.
GGAGGAGGCAGGCGGCGGCTTCAGGGCGAAACCTAACCCAGGCTAACCTGCCCACCTCTTCCTCCGCCTGTCTGTCCGTCTGTCTGTTCGCTCTCGCCACTCCTCCTCCTGTCCCTCTCGGCTGACCAGCGGTGTTCTGTAGGACTTTCTCCTGCCTGCAACCTATCCAGTTTTCCTTGCTTGCCCCACCAGGCACATATCTCCTCCCGTGTTCCATTCTGTCTGTGCTAACGTTGGCAGACCCTCCTCAGAGGACCTGTATGTGGTAGAGATCCCCGCGAATTTGCTAATAATAATAACAGGACGACTAACAACAATACTAATAATAAAATAAGCGTGTACAGCCTTGTATGACGTGCCCTGTCTCCCCCTACTGGATGATCAGCAACTCATCCGTATCGCGTGACAACCAAACAATAGCAAGCGTCTCAGCTTATCTCTCGCCAGTGTTTCAACAGATGATGTCGATCCTTTTGTAAAGTATTCCTTTACAGAAGCCAAGCCGTTGGTAATTATGACTTCCCAGGTTACCAGTCATATATATATATATATATATATTTTTTTTTTTTTCATACATATTCGCTGTTTCCCGCGCTAGCGAGGTAGCGTTAAG
>JAYMFT010223534.1:0-11310 GCA_038088735.1 Panulirus argus | reverse complement strand
CAAGAAGGCGAGGAATTGAAGAGGTGTTCCTTTCTTGAAGTTTAAGCTTCATGTGAGACCACAGCTCAATGGGATTCAGGTCTGGAGAATTCCCTGGCCACTGAAGGACGTTCACCTGCTTGTCTGACAACCATTTCATGACTTTCTTTGCATTGTGACGTAGTGCACTGTCTTGCATAAAGAAGTTGAAGCCGTGGATCTCATGATTTCATTATGTGGTCACGAAGACCTCCAATGTGGCGGCCTCCATTCATTGTGATGTTCTTGGGAAGCACATGAAATCCCCCACGCCCTAACTCTCCACTGAAGCAACCTCAAATCATGACAGTCTGGGTGTTTGACAGATATTTGCACATAACGGGGGTCAATAGGTTTCATGTGTGATGGACGTCTGAACTTGCCACGACTCACTGAACCACACTGGAAAGTCGACTCACCGCACCATAAGACCCTTCTCCAGTCCTCAGCAGTGAAATGTTTCTAGTCCCTTGCAAAACTGAGACGGGTATCACGCATCCTGCGAGTCAGTTGGGGTTTTATGGTCGGGGAACGAAGCGGCAGGTTCATGTGTTTCTGGCAGCGCTCCTGAATGGTGCGTTCAGCAACACTTCCGAGGAGGGTGGGATAGGTTTGCTTCAACTATCTTGCTGTGGTGCGTGGATTTATCAATACTTGCATCTTGATAAGCTTGTCAGTAGCTGCTGAAGTCTTTCTGGGACGCCCTGGTACAGATTTACTAAGTGGAACTTCACCTTGTGGGATATTCTTGACTTTTGCAACGAGGCTATATATGGATGACTTGCTCACCCACATACGCTGACAAATCTCCCTCATAGACATTTTTGCCTCCATCAAGGCAAGAATCCGATCCTTTTCTAGCTGGGTGAAGTTGTAGTACCCTATTCTAAGGTGTGGGTGGGCGGCAGTTGGACGAAAAGTGAATGAAACTTTCCAGCTTGTCCCACGAGGTACTGATGCGCTCCTCAGTCCGTGGTGATGGGATCACCAGGGAGAGTTGCCAAGTACTAATCAAGCGAAATATGAGCATTCGGTAGGCTGATAGACGCGGAAATTCTGAGGACACCCAACCACACAACAATAGGCCCCATAATCCTCAGACTTTCCGCAGGTCTGTGTTTATGTAGCCTGTGTGTATATAGGCCTGTATATGTGTGCTTAGAGTGACATTGTCTTGTTTTCTTCTTGTGCACACTAGGTCAACGTGTGGGACACAGTGCTGGGCGAGGAGGAGATCCAGGCGATAGCCCAGTGTCGAAGTGACCCCCAGGGGAACTACGTGTCCTGGGAGGTGGGCTGGACGCTGAACAACGTCACCAGCCGCGAAGTGCCCCTGGCTAACCTATGCCAGCGGGAAGTTGACCCGGCGTACTTCTGGTTCCCTTCCACTCCCTATACCACGGCGCGGTACCTGTGCCGGGCGCTGGGCACCCACCTGCCCAGCACTATGGCCGAAGTGCTGGCCATACACAACGTGTCGGAGGTCAAATTCCCCAGGGAACACAGCTGCTACACGGACTTCTGGTTGGCCATAAACGACATCGACGAGGAAGGAGTGTGGAAGATCGACGGCCTCCCGGTGGCCAGCGAGATCAGCTGGGCGCCCCAAGAACCCAACGGACTGCACTACGAGAACTGTGTGGCCGCCGTCAGGATAGGCATGGGTGACGTCGACTGCGAAGCGAATATGAAATGCGTCGTGTGTCCCGTCAAGGAACAAACGAGGTTCTCGTTCCTAGGGACCTGTGAGACCGAGCTCCGAAACGTCTACCTCACCGCCTTCCAGGACAACGAGACGGTCTTCGTGGGCTACGGCGCCTACCACATCAAGAGACAGGAGGGGGTGTGGACGTGGATCAACGCCGTCAGCAACCGCACAATCGCCCGGATGGAGGAGAGTGTCCCGGACTTCCCGATGGGCCGGCGGTGGTGGCACCTGCAGGAGCCAGTCTGTGGCCAGAAACCTGGAGGACGGAGGCTTCTCCTGCTCTCGCCCTGTGGCACAGAAGACTTCACCTGCGACGACGCCACTTGCATCCCACTGGAAAACCGGTGCGACCTGAGGTACGACTGCCGGGACAACACGGACGAGCTCGAGTGTGAGATGGTGGCTTTCCCAAGAGACTACCAGAGCCACCTGCCGCCCAGGGCCAGCGGGATCGAAGACAAGAGCCTGCCGATAATTCTCACCATCAACGTCGAGTCCATGACCGTCATGACCATGGAAATGACCATGGAGGTCTCCTACCAGCTGGAGTTGACGTGGGTGGACAACCGGGTGCAGTATCAGAACCTGAAGTTGGAGAACACGCTGAACATCCTGCCGGCCAGAACGGTGGCCAGGCTGTGGACGCCGCAGGTCGACTTCATCAACACCATCGGCAACCAGCACACCCTCATGGACGTGGACACCATCATGCTGGTGGACCGCCGGGCCGACTCCATCGGCAGGAACAAAACCGCTCCTGCCGAAGGTCTGTGTGCCCAAGGCCAGCTCACACTCCTGGCTGATCTGTACTTGAAGGTTTCGAAAGCGTTAAATTAGGTTGGCTTTGCAATGATGATAGAAACAACAGGTGCGAGAAGGCTAGACTTCCACGCCAATAATCATACATGCATGACCAGTAACAAAGATAATCATAATTTAACATTCAGTCAATCAAAGAAATTACCATACTTGTTTTACCTTGCCTTTCTAGTATTGTATAATTACTTTTCTCTCTTCCTTCAGTGGAAGTGTACTCGGGGGAGACGAACACCCTGACGACGCGCAGGAAGTACGGGACGGTGTTCATGTGTGACCTGGACCTGGCCCTCTATCCCTTTGACGCCCAGGAGTGCTTCATGCACCTCAGGATCACCTCCGCCACTAAGTCCTTCCTGGAGTTCAACACCTTCGCCTCCTCGGTCAACAACTCGGCCAGCAACCTCCTCCTCGAGTATGCTGTGAGTGTCGTGGGGCTGCACAGCCAACACCCCGTGAAAGAGATGGGTGTACCTAGTGTATACTGATATGTGTGACAAGTGTAGTTGCCCTTGACATATCTAAGGCTTTTGATAGGATGTGGCATCGGAGTCTCATCTCTAAGCTTCCCTCTTTTGGCTTCCCTCCCTCACTTTGCTCCTTCATATCTAGCTTCCTCTCTGGCCGATCTATCTCTGTGGGTATTGATGGATCAGCCACCCCCTTTTCTCCATCAACAGCAGTGTTCCTCAAGGTTCTGTCCTGTCCCCTATGCTTTTTCTCCCTTTTTTCAGTGATTTCCTCTCCTCCACAAAAAATCCAATGTACTCACATGTTGATGATTCAGCACTGTATTCATCCACATCCGTAAATTGTGCTTCCTCTTGCTCCCTCTTCTCTCACTCAATCTGCATCTTGTATTGACATAGCTTCCTCAGTAAACTCAGACTTGGCCAGGATATCACAGTGGGGTACACAAAATCCTGTTAAGTTTAATGCCCTCATGACCCAGTTTCTAACCATCTTTCTATCCAAAACTCCTCACAACTCTCGTCTCTTCTTTGATGGTTCTGTAATTCCACCTCTTCACTCAATGAACATACTTGGTATTACTGTAACATCCACTCTTTCTTAGAAATCCCACATTACTGGAATAACAAATTCTGCCTTTAAAAAACAGGGTATCCAGTTTAGATGTTGAAACTTCTGAACCATTGTTCAGTTTATACAAGGGATTGATTCATCCTTGTATGGAGTACTGCTCTCACATTTGGGGTGGTTCTAACTCTGTTTCTTTACTTGACAGAGTAGAGTTGAAAGTTGTCCGACTTATAAACTGTCCCGTGCTAACTTCCAATCTTGACCGACTTCCCCTACACCACAATGTTGGTTCACTTTCCCTCTTCTATAGGTATTACTTTGGTTTTTGCTCCTGAGAGCTGGCTGCATATGTGTCCCCACCAGCGGCTAGACCATGCAATACTCAGCAAGCTGCTGCATTACATGATTATTGTGTGGCCACCTGCAACTCAAAGGTGAGCCATTTTCACACCTGTTTCTTTCCCTACACGTCGAAACTTTGAAACTCTCTACCTTACCCTGTCTTTCCCATTAACTATGACCTGGCACATTTCAAAAGACAGGTCTTTCACTTTCTCAAAAAGTTGTAAATACTTTCCCTTGTCTTTCTTTTTCCATTTCATAATTCTCTATACATTTCAATTAAGGCCCAGCCTTAATGTGGGCTTTTGTCCGTGACTGGAGCCAACAGCATAAGAAAAAACTTTGATTCCCATTCCCTCCAGAAACTCCCATCAAGGGGGTGACCATGGCAAAATATTCATCACTTATCCCTGTCCTTACATACCTCCCTCGCATACACCATTCCATGCATTCTTTCCCCGTTTCTCTCCTTCCAGGACTTTTACACTCTATTCCCATGTTACAGGTGGTCGTCCTCTCACCAAGACCTTTTGATTGTACTAACATACACTCTCTTTGTAAACTCCCAGTCTTGCATTCTTTCCACATGCCCAAACCACCTCAAAGTATTATGTTTTATCCACTTTACTGCTCCTCAGTTCATTACCTATGCATTCCCTGTCATACCAAATATCTCATACAACTCTTCATTACTTTCTCTTTTCCATCTAGTTATACCACATGCTCTTCTCATATAACTCATTTCCACAGCCTGGATTCTTAACTTTTGTGATTCATCTTGTGTCCATGATTTGGTTGCATATGTTAGGGTTTGGGAGACTATGCTGTCCCTTAATCCTATCCTCACTTCCATATGTACAGCTCTACCCTTCATTACTCTATTAAGGGACTCTTCTGCCCTGTACTGCTCTTTCCCTTATTTTTCCTTGCATTTAACCAAACTTACCCAAGATGCTCCTAAATACTTAAATTCTGTCACCTCTTCCAATCTTTCTCCCTCTATATCTGTAACACAGTGTAGAACACTTTCTTCTCTCATGCTGTAGGGCTTTGCAGATTCTATACATACAGTTTATGTTATTTCAGTTAATTGTGTGTAATGACTAAAACTTGCATAGCCTTTCTTGGATACCCTGTATCTTGCAAATGCTAACTGGTTGGATTGTCACTGCACATCTTGCAGTTTTTTTGCTTTTTGACATCTTTTATTGAGGAGGAATGCAGGAGGGAATTTTTATGCTACTGGGGCCCCAGTTCTTGAAAATTTCTACATTTTTGCAATTTCTTAAATTTATGTATGCAGTCTGCATTAACTGTGCTCACTCATTCGGTTTCATTCATCCTCCACTCTTTTACCATAGAAGTATTTCTTCAAATCCTTTTTAACAAATTTCTTTATTTCATGTTTTGTTCTGTGGTTACTTTGTCCTTACATCTCTCAAAGAACTATTCTCTATCCTCATTGTTATTCTCTTTTAAAAACTTGAGGGTTGGGAGCAGGTCGACCACGCATCGCTCTTCTTTCATTCAAGATGGATGAATTTAAAGCTCCCATCCTTTCACTTTAACATAGCTTTTGTGAGTCTGGTACCATCTTTGTTGCCCCCTTCTGGACCATCTCTGTTTACTCGTTGTGCTTCTTAAGGGGCACTGAACAAACCTGAGAAGCATATTCTAGTTTTGGCCATATGTAGGATTTGAATAGCTTGCTAAATATTTTTTTTCCATTTACTTGAAAGCTGTTCTGACATTTGCCAGCAAACAGTTTGTCTTGTAGGTAGTAGTAAGTAAGCAGCACTAACCTGGGAGGTATGTTACTGGTACAACCCACCTGGGTATTGAGAGGGTTAATGATGGCTGCATAGTAAGCCAATACTTCAGTGGTTGTCAAGTTGCACTCCCTTGACCCTGGTAGCTATGTTTTCTTTCTGCCTCACCCACAAGTGGACTGCTAGTATTCTGTCCACAAATATACAATCTTTCCTTATCTCAAATAACAGCTGACAACACTTAACTCACACAACTCGTTCTTCATAACTCTAGATTTTCCTTTGGTGAGCCATTTGTGCTAGTCCTGTCTTTTGGCAAAATGGTAGGAGCAGTAAATAGAAGTAGTCAGTAGGAACATTAGACTGGAGATTTAGGTAGAAAAATTAGGTAGAAGAAGAAGGTAGGAGCATTAACTGAGAGCATTAGGTAGAAGTAGTAGGTTGTAGTGTTAGGCATGAATATTAGGTCGACACATAAGGTAGAAGTAATTGGTATGAACATTAGATAGGAGCATCAGAAAACACCACACTAGAGTTACCCTCTGCCAGTCGCCTGTTAAAGGTGAGGCACTAAAGGCTAAGAAGCGACACTGGAGTTCAACAATTATGGGGACTTTTCTGACGTGGCAAACCCCTTGAGGGAGAACCCAAAGGGAATGGGCATCAGAGATATAGATGAATAGGTAGACACTTTGTCTCCATAGCAGTCCTCCTTATATGGGACTCTAGCAACTGAATTTAGTGACAGGATATCTTGAATATGAATATATTCCACGAGCCCTTTTCAAAAGAATGTGCATTTCAGATCAAGAAAAATGGGTTGCCTTAAGTGTTAAGAGGCACAGAATTGTCTGTGATTAGTGATTTTTAACTACAGAAAATTTTTGCACTTGGAGAAATACCTGCAGAGATATAGGGCATTCCAGAATTAATCCTACTTACTATTTACAGGAAATTCATTTCCTCATGATGAATAAAGGTGAAATTTGATGTATCAGCTTTGTATGTAAAGATGAATGTTAAGTGTAAACAAATGTGGAAGTATCTGTTTATTCTGATGTCTTCAACATCAGGATAAGCATGGTTATGGTTTTTACTTGTTTTATAATTTTCCAAGCTTTTCACCAATAAGCTTACTGGCAACAGTTTGTTTTAGATGTGTAATATAATGTTTTATTGAATATTGCGCTTTGAACTTGTTCCAATCCATATATATAAGAAGGAAGGTGTGTTGAAAGAAAGGAGGAGAAAATTACTTGTCAAAAAGAAGTATTTAGCTGTAGAGTGAAACAGTAGTATCAGAACTGAGACATCAATAAATGATTGTGTGAATATATGTATAATGTGCTGAATGTCAAACATAAAGATGAAAAAATGTAGATGGTGGCAATAAAAGTGATATGGGTATGGTAATTTCAGTATCTTAGTGTTTTTACATCTCTCTGGGGATCAAGTAGTTAATTGCATTTTCTCTTGTACAGATCTCATGAACTTCGATCGAAGATTCTTTCTTTAGAAATGCTACTCTCAATTGTGCAGAATGCAGGTCGGGTCTTTCGTTCCAATGACACTTTCATCACAGCCATTAAGCAGTACCTGTGTGTAGCACTTAGCAAGAATGGTGTATCTCCAATTCCAGAGGTGTTTCATCTTTCACTTGCCATTTTTGTTGCCTTGCTGTCAAATTTCAAGGCACACCTCAAAAAGCAGATTGAGGTAAGCTCTTTTAAGATCTCTTACTCTTATTTGCTTTGATCGTCAGTTGCTCATACAGCTTTGGTTTTATGCTGTTTAGGCAGCGGTAGATTTATTGGCTGTCATTAGAAAATTATGAGAAAGTAAATTTAAAAAAAGATTTAAAAAGATTTTTAGTGAAAATGGATTTGGAGTATGAAAAACTGAATGTATGAAGTGGTTGAATATACTATAACAGTGTAGTTGAGGTCATCATTACATAATTGTCATAGGGCTTGCAAATCATAGAAGCTCAGAAGAGAGCAGTAAAGAAGAACTGCATTCCATCAAGGATGTTGACATAATCCATGAAGATTTGTAAAACAATAACTTGTGTCCCCATCACTAGAGTGAAAGGTAATGTGCATGTACGCAGGGTAAATTTCTTTTCAGAGAGATGAATAAGAAGGTAAGAAACTGGATAGGAAAAGAAATGAGGGAATGAAAATGTCTTCCTTCTGTAAAATACTAAAACTTAGATATAAGATCACATGGAATTTACTCTTTTATTTAGGATCAAAATTGTAAAACTGTTATGAATAAAAGGAAAATTAGCCAGTTATAACTGCTAGAAGGAAATGAAAGAAACAAGTAACAAAGAACAAATTGTCTTCCTTCAGTATTGAAAATATAAAATGAAAGTTGGAGGAGTTATGGTTTGAAGGGATGAGTCTTCAGAGAAAAGACTGAGTTATGATATGATATAGACAAGTGAAGAGAACAGATGTTAGAGAAATATACTCTTATATGGATGAGATGAATGAAAATGAGTACAGAGATTTGTCATAGCTTTCAGTTGCAATATATGGAATGTGTGAAAGGTCATCATTGTAGAGAAAAATATGGATATATTTAAAGACATTGATTGAATGAAATAGGTTCTGTATGAGTCACCTTGCTGAAAATGAGGTGATTTAGCACAAATGCACAAAGGGGAAAATAGAAATAGGAAATTAGGAAAAGATGAATATTTATGGTGTTATCTGAAGGGAAGTAATGTGAATGATTGAATTGTCTACAAGAGAAAGCAACTTGAGTTCAAGTGAAAGGTACAGGAATGTATCAGTGAACCTCAAGGAGAAGATGGAAGTGTTTTGCAAGGAGGTGAATTGTGTGAGAAGAAGAGATTAAATGGAAGTAACAGGGAGGGAAGCAGTTGGGAAGTGGTAACAAGCAAAGATGAGGTGAAAAAGAGATGGAGTGAATAGGTTGAAGGACTGTTGAGTGTGTTAACACATTCCCTTATCGTTTATTTTATATTTTCCAAGAAATATCAATTTGTTTCAGTAGAGTTTTTGAATGTATACATATTTTCAAAAATAACATCATAATGAAACATACAATTGCTGTGAGTCCAAGATATCTCAATGTGTACAAAAATAATTGTAATAAATAGAGAAAGAATACTTCTCACATGTTCCCTGCGTGTCGTAAAAGGCAACTAAAAGGGGAGGGAGCGGGGGACTGGAAATCCTCCCCTCCTATTTTCATGTTTCCAAAAGAAGGAACAGAGAAGGGGGCCAAGTCAGGATTTGTCCCTAAGGGTCAGTCCTCTGTTCTTAATGCTACCTCGCTAATGCAGGAAAAGGCGAATTTGTATGAAAAAAAATAGAAAATATAACCTTTTGAACATCAGATTGTATAAGACATAAGAAGTAACATGGCAAATTTACAATTTATCAAAGAAATGCATCAGTCCTGTTATTTCATTACTTTTGATAAGATACCATTTATTACTTCCAATGTCCCATGAGGCTACTGTCAACCATTGCCCTATATTCCCGCTAGTCCCTTCAAATATCGTATCATTAAGTTCATTACTGTATGATGGAAATTTTAAAAACACTGCTACATACTCTGACATTCATCACTTGTACAACTGACAGTGTTATTACCAGAAAATGCATATGGTTGGGCAAGCACAGTTAGAGGTAAAGATAACTTTACTGGGGTCCACCCCATAGCCTCAGCTGGCCTAACCAAGTCGGAGATCGTAGAACTTTTTGTAGAATATTGTGCGTCTGTTTAGTCATGTTTATCATTACTTGGCATCTTGAGGGTGAAAAATTAATGGAAATAAACCAGATACTTGCACCTCCTCTAAGAGATGCTTCTCCTCAGGTGAGTTATTATCTTCATTAATATGTTTACATTGTCATCACTATCATATTCATCACTCAGCATAATAGGGATGAAAAACAAAGCAAAAATAAGGCAGACACTTGCACCTCCTCATAGAAACACTTCACCATTCTGTTGGCTGCAAATGTAAATAAGTTCATTAAATGCTATCTGTTGAGAGAAATGACACTTGCTATGTTCTTGTCTGCTAGGAATGACAAAAAGTGTTTCTGGAAACCCACTCAAGTTATCTGGGGATAATATTTTTCAGGAAATACACGATCTGAATTAATTATCTGTGTATCTATCTACTATATCTCTGATGCATGTTACCTTTGGAAACTTTCATCAAGGGTTTGGTCATGGCAAGAGTCTCCTCTTATCCCTCTCCTTACATGCATTTCTTGCATTCAACACATTCTTCCACCATTTCTCTCCCTCTAGTACTCTTCCACTCTATTTCCTCATGTCACAGGTGGTCCTCTTACACCAGCTCCCTTAACTGTAATATCATACACTCTCCTTGTAAACTCCCCATCTTGCATTCTTTCCACATATCCAAACCACTTCATTGTTTTATGATTCACCTAATCTGTTACTCTGCAATTTGCTCCCTTTGCATTCCCTGCCATGCTACATCTCTCATACACCCCCTAAAGTCATTGGGTCCTTTGATAGAATAATGAAGGAATAGAATAATGAAGGGCAGAGGTGTTAGTATGGAGGTGAAGAGAGGATTAAGGGACAGCATAGTCCTCCCAACCCTGACCTATGGAGCCAAAACATGGACATGAAATGAGTCACAGAAATCAAAAATCCAGGTTATGGAAATCAGCTATTTGAGAGGAGCATGTGGTATGACTAGGTGGAATGAAGAAAGAAATGAAGGGTGTATGATAAATGTGGTATGGCAGGAAATGCAAAGATAATGAATTGTGGAGTGGTAGAGTGGATGATATTTAATGCTTTGAGGTGCTTTAGGTGTGTCAAAAGAATATAAAACTGGGACTTTACAAGGAGAGTGTTTGACAGAGCATTTAAAGGGGTTGGTGTAAGAGGAAGACCACCTGTGACATGGGGAAGTAGAGTGGAAGAATACTGGAGGGAGAGAAATAGTGGAAGAATGCAAGGAATAGTTATTGTGAGGGAGGCAAGTTAGGACAGGGATAAGTGGAGACTTTTGCCATGGCCACCTCATTGATGAGAGTTCCTGGAGGGAACGGGCATCAGAGATACAGATAGGTAGATAGATTAATTTAAACAAACCTAAACTCACATTGATTTGGTCAAAAGAATTTCATTTTGGTTTTGTGAAGTGGGAAAAGAGGAACAGATTCTGAATGTAAATGTAAAAGAAGATTTAAAAATGCTAATGACCATATGTGAGACATTCAACCTACTGCAGGTTATATGCAAACCAATAAGAAATAATAATGCCATTGACTTTCGCTTTACTAACGGCATGGAAGTCATCATAGACTTTGAGGTAAATGTGATTAACATCTCTGGTCACAACATCATAGAACTATGTATCTGCTAATAATAGCATAGAAATGGGTGAAAGATGGAAAAACACATCAGTTAGTATTATTTATTTATTTGTTATTTATTATACTTGATCACTGTATCCCACGTCAGAGCATTAGTGTCAGGAAACAAATGAAGAAAGACCCATCCACACATATACTACCGTTCTGACTGAGGAGCGTTAAAGTGGTGCCCGGAACCATCCTACACTCTCCATGTCAGGATTGCTGGTCT
>JAYMFT010223523.1:0-11310 GCA_038088735.1 Panulirus argus | reverse complement strand
ACGCAGGGAATACGTGGGAAGTATTCTTTCTCCCCTATCCCCAGGGATAATATATATATATATATATATATATATATGAGATAAAACTGAGAAACTTGAGGATTATTTGTAGAAGTTTAACCTCCCCATCATGTTACTGTACATAAAGAGGCCTGAAATTAATCCTCCCCATATGACCATGAGAAGGGTAAAAGCAAACCCAAACTGTGATGTTTTAATCCCTGGTGGTTATTGTCACTGTTTGATGCTGTTTGGTTTTTGAGTGACTGACAACTGCACACATGCAGAGAGAGAAACCCAAATAAACACATACATGTAATGTGGCAAAGGATAATTACTAAACTGTACTTGCCTGGAAAAGAGTCATCAAGGAACAGAACAACATCATATAAGTCGATGGGGTTGGCTAGGTCACCCTCACTATCCCTGAAACGAAAAACAGTATCAAGTAAATATATCACATTCAAATAGGGGGAAGATTTTACACTCTATGCCTTTACTGTGGAATGGTGGGCGGGGCTTGGCTGTAAATAGCAGAATCTGGTTTCTGTACATTAAACAATAACAGCTAGAGTGTGGATGTATGTAGACGAGGCTACTGTTTATTTGTTCCTTGTGCTACCTCTCTAAAGTGAGAGAAACAATTAGGTATAGAAAATGAAAACTGAACTTTAAAGCTGAGAAGTTTTTGATGTAAGTGAATATATAATCCCTGTAATTATTAGATTGCAACATACACCATTTATTGGAATTAATTTTACATACCTGGGGTCCTTAGCCCTAATGCCACAAACTGGCAGAGAGCAGGAATGCTTGATTCTCTGAAGTTAAACTTGTCACCCAGCAGCAAACGAATGAAACCCTTATAAGATGGTACAGTAGAGGAGAACATAAGTTAGATGACTGACTGGTAAATATGATCTTGAGTAGCATAGTTCAAGGTTCTAAAAGATTAGAGATGTTTATGGTTAGAGGTGTTCAAGATGAGGATGACATAATTAAAAGTAATAGATGTGATATTAATGTAATAGCTGTGTTACAACTGTTTTCACTGTTTATAAAGGTTAGATAAAGGATATGTTTTTCTGAGATGGATAATCAAAGTAGTTTGAGAGTTATGTGAACAGAAACATTAATATTGCTTGTCAGATCAGTATAATGTTAAATGAAAAACTAAGAATTACTTTTAACATTACAGAAGTCTTTTCACTTCTTAGCAACTTACTGGTGATAAGTTGTTGAGTTTGTACAGGAGCAAACAGAGGATAAACACACTTGATCAACCCAGTGTTATTGGAACCAGAATTAAAGGTAATAGCTGTGATAGTAATGTAAAAGCAGTATGTTACAAATGTTTTCACTGTTCCTAAGGGCTAGATAAAGAAAATGTTAGTAGAGAATAGATAATTGAAAATGTGTGAATCCTGCTTTTCCGATAATTATTTTTCTCTGATGAAAATCATATTGTTAAGGAATAGATCAAATTTATAAGATATAGACGAGTAAGAAAACAAATTTTGTAATAAAGAAAAATATTAATAGAGTATCAAGACACGAGTAGTCATATGATATGATGTAAAATACTTAAATCCTCCTTCAAGTGTCTTATCTGTCTTGTCTATGTCTCTGATGCCTGTTTCAATTGGAACTCCCTCAAGTGGGTGGCCATAGCAATAGAGTCTCCATAACTCGTGAACCCCAGTACTTCTTCTTAGCCTTTAGTACCTCATCTTAACAAGCCACTGTCAGAGGGCAACTCCTGCAAAGTGTTTGCAGAGCTCTTACCTAGTGTTCCTAATAGCTACTTCTATCTGGTATGACTATACTGTAGAAATGTGATAATTATCCAAGAGTATCTACAAGTAAAATGAAAAATTAGAAACAGGAGCAATAGAAGACTAGTTTCAAGAAGAAAGAGTAAATATTTAATGAGAGCATGCAAGTTAAAAAGTAAGAGAACAGTTACTGAGAACTATATCATCACATATAACTGGAGTGGATGATGTATAGATCCCCTTGCTGTCTAAAAGGAATGGTAACATACCATATGAAATGGCTGATGTGATTTATGATTATCAATTCTAATTTTTTTTATGAAGTTTTTACCATTAGCAGTTCATTTAGTGTCGCAACTTGCTACTTACCTGCAGTGTTGTCGTGCTTGCTCCCATGAATAACGTTCTGTGGAGTGGATGGTGAAGCAGCCAAGTCCAATACGTGTGAAGGGGTACTGGCATTCTTCACCTTCGAAAATGTTTCTCAAATAATTTTTCTTCCCCATATGATTCAGCTATATAATGAATGTGGCAACAGAAAACAACAGTATTGTGAAACAAACAAGACATACATGCACTGAGTGTTTTTCTTTAGCCTTGCATCAGGCAAAATCTCCTCATACATACTTGTAAGTAGGTAGATACTTTGTCTCTTCACTATCATATAATCATTCCATGAAACAGTATTCATTCAAGCTGATTTCTTTTACTGCTTTGTAGGTTTTCAATGTCTGTGTTCATTACATATAGTTTGTTGAGGCAATTTTAGTCTTTTGCCTGGTCAAGATTTGACATTTAACATATCATTCTGCTGTGTTGAATAAATGCAATGTTAAGTTTTTCTTGATTAAGTGAAGACTGAAATTATTTTATCCACTGAAAAATTTATATGAAATAAATATCTTGTTTAATACCTGCTTGTGGGGTTTCAGTTGTTAGGATGGATGGTAGCTTGTGTTTTGGAGACTGAGGGTCTCTACCTCTTCTCCTCCTCATGCTGGTGAGGCTGACAGTATGGCGGTTGACAGTCCTCTCCAGGCCCTGTAAGGTCCTCTGGACTCGCCGGATTACCTTCCCTTTGTGTGATCCATTTATATGTTTATTTGGGCATGTGTTTATTTTTTGGATAGTTAGCTGATGTACCAAATCAACAAAATTCAAGGAGCTTTCTCAATTTTTATACCTTTGCATTGACAGAATTTTGATAGTGATATCAAATTATCTTTCAGTTACATGAAAATTATCCCAAACTAATATACAGTAATCCCTCGTTTTTACCTTCTAATAGGGGGATGGGGGTGTCCATTAATGCCAAATGTCCGATAAATCGAATGTAACAATTTTTATACAATATACAGTTCACACACTTCCTTTGAACTCCTCTGCCACTTGATGCCATTTTGAATTGTAAGGATTGCAAAATTATGTAATAAATAAAGTCGCAATTCATTGTATACAACCTCATAGCTCGATAGCTTAGGGCAGACTGAGGCTGAAACAGAGTAAATATATGAATATTCCATGACAATCTGGTGATGTGGTGGGATGAGAGAAGAACAGAGTGGGTAGGAAATACTGTACTGATTCTAACATTTTGACAGTGTTGATCAGAGAATGAGTACAGAACAGGACTCCAGCTTATATACATGTCATCTGCCTTCATCCCCCTAGGTACCTAGTGTCACCTCTCGAATGGTTGCGCCTAGTGTTTGACCTTGCCGCCTCTGCCATGTTCTTACTGGCCGCCCCTGCCGTGAGTGGCCTTGTCGTCTCCAGTAAGCTTGATCTTGCTGCCGCTGCCACAGTGATCTGTCTCGCAACCACTCTAGCAAGGCACACAAAGCCCTCCCAGTGATTTGTTTTATTTTGTTATGTAAGCTGCTCAATCGTTTTTCTTACTTTCCTCAAACTGCCCTTGCTTAGTATTTTCATCCCACTCCAGTTTGGCAGGTGTCCTTTCTCCTCTCTTGAAACGCTAGAATCGGTATAGTTTTTCCCACCCAATCTATTTTTCTCACACCCGACCACATCACCAAACCGAGTATACCCAAAGCTACCCAAAACAAGTGCAACAAGAAATGCACTTGGTGCAGTGTGTGTGTGTGTGTGTGTGTGTGTGTCCCCCCCCCCGAAATCCGTTATATTGGGGTCTGTTAAATCAAGGGAGTACTGTACTTGAAAATAGCTTTACAGTCAGTTGAGTTAATCATGAATATTAGGCCATTTATATTAAAGTAGCTTCTTTCATTTTCTTTAAAACTTGAATTTTTGACGAGTTAAGAAAAAAACATAATTAGGAACAAATTTCATTATATGTATCTGATTGTTTTTGAAAATTGTAATTGAGAACTAAGAGGGTTTATATCATGAAATATTTGGAAAATGTTTGTAACAAAGGGTAGGGACAGGAGGTTTCTTATTTAAGTGCTTGGAGAAAATTTTTAGCAAGAATCAATTAGTACAAGAAGGAAATGAGATATCAGTTTTGAGAGGGTCATTTTAGAGGCTTCCTCTACCCAGGATTGGCAAACATCACAGTTGTGTATGCAAAGGCACAATGGAGGACCATCTCATAGTGGAACATTTGACACCAGGTGCCGAAAATGCGTAGCCCCCTATCAAATCTATTCTAGCTTTCATTGTATTTTATTGATTGTGGCATGAACTATTTTGATCGTACAGAACTAGCCAAACTAGTCCTAAATTTATATTATTATTCACAATGCTAATATTTTAGAATTCTAGTTACCTTTCACTGAAAATATCTTATAATTACTATAGAAGATTAATTGACCAAAACTGCAGTATTGGTAGTAATTGCACTGTTGCACATATAAAACATTTTTATAGACCTTAGAAATACCCCAGTACTGTTAAAAAAAGTAATGAAAATATCTCCAAATTGGTCATGTAAAGAGCATAGTTTTTGGTATATTTCATAAATACTAACTAGTAGATGTTAAGTGGATGGAAGCCTGCAGCTATTCTATCAAGAGAGAAACAATAATTTAGATAGTCACAACTACTGGAGTTACCTTTGAGAAAGCTAAGCGGTTGTTTTTTTGACTGAGAATCCTACTCCAAGAAGGATTGTCATATAGTTATGTCTATTATTTTTGTTATTGCAATAACATTGTAGGATATATTTTTACAGTATGTGCTATGGGATTTCTTAGACTGATAGAAATAATTTTTGTACAACAATCCCAGTAATGTTCTCTCTCTCTCTCTCTCTCTCTCTCTCTCTCTCTCTCTCTCTCTCTCTCTCTTGTGAATAAAAAGAAAAATTGTATTAATGCTTATAATAGCCATCTGGCTATGTAAGCCAAGCTTCTTGGGCATGATAAACATTGCCCCACAACTCTATTTTCATTCTGTAATTATTACCATTATTATGATATGAGATTTCGTAAAGCATTTAGGCCTTATCAGTTTCATTTAGTATAGTTTCAATATCCTGCCATGATTAAGGTGTATGTATCACTGCATCTGTCTATCTGTTTGTCTGTCTATGAATACACTCTTGTTAGCATAATAAATCATGAACAGTACATGATTGAAACTACATACTTACACATGTACCCTCTGTGGAGAAAAGGAATTAGTTTGATTTTGAGGCACGTGATTGTATGAGTTTGTACATGATGTATGAGTCTGTACGTGAAGTAAGTCTATATATTTTCTACAGCCCCAGAAAATCACTCTCTGTGACAGACCTTTGACTACTACCAGCAATGACATACTATAATGTGACTTAGGTAAGAATGACTTAAACATGATACACAGCCATGACTAACCCAGACAAAAAGATCACACAAATATGATTTACCCACATACACTATGATGTAACAAATCAAGACATACTTAGGATGTACACTCATATATTTTCTCAATGTGTCCTAAGAATGAATGACTTACATAAGTTTATTTTACCTTGACAAAACATACATAGATGTGTCTTGCCCGCACATAACTTACCTAGACTGTTGGTCCGCTCGCTGGCCTCCTTAACCTCAACATCAACCTCCTGAGCAGACTGCTCTGACTTTTGTATGCTAGCCTTTACCTCTGCCTCCATTCGTCTCAGGTGTTCCTGCCATGCCTGTCAGTCACAGATTTACCATGGGGTCACAACTTCACCATAGGTCACAAAATAAGCATGGATCATCATGGGCCACAAGAGCTTCATGGTTCATGAGGACCATCACTCATTTGTAGTGTACTCAGAATCAATCCTGCCAGGATTTACTATGCATAGCTAACTAGTAATGCAGGTCTTGAACTTATAGCATTGTGTGCATGAAGATTGATTGATTTACATGTACTACATCATGCTGTCAGTTACATAAGTGAGCAGAAAAGGATCAAACTTCATCTAACCTCCTTAATCTAAATGATACCTTGATTGCAGCCTTCCCTTGAAATGCAAGGATAAAAGTTTTGAAGAAGTGAAGCTCAACATATATCTAGCTGTGATAAATTCTTTGAAAGTATATGCACGGTAAGAAAGTGAACATTGAATTCATTTAATTTGTGCCCAAGTTAAAACAAGAATTTGTAATACGGATTATAGGCATCAGTTCTTCAAATAATATTTATAGCCAACAGTACATATTTGTAGTTTCCCATAGTGAGCTTGTTTATACATAAATTCTTTACTATGAGGGAAACTATGACAATATGACACCCATATAAACTGTTCAAACATCATGCGCAGTTGGATATTAGGAAGTTTTTTTTTTTTTTTTTTTTTTTTTTTTTTTTTTTTTAGTTGCTGACTATTGGAATGACCTTCCCTGTGCTGCAGTAATAGCTGATAGTTTAAATGCCTTCAAAGGTCATCTTGAAAAGTACCTAAGTCGAAGAGGTAGGGTTTACACAAGCCAAAAAGCATTTGGCTCCCTGCTTCATTGCCCTCTGCTTCAAGACATTGCCATTTTGCAAAAATGGAGGGCTTGAGTAAATCAGTAAGGAAATTATTTTTACTAGAAAGAGCATATTTATTGATGGTTAATCAGTAAACTGCAAACTTCTTTCTTCCTCAGAGACAAATGGAAACATACTGTTGTGGTCCATAAAACAATCTTATCTTTTTTTCCAAAAATGATATAATCATATGTCAGGTAGTTATTATGATGATTATGTGTTAGAATGTTGTTAACATGCTTAACTTCTGAAGGTTTCTAAAATATAAATCTTGGACACATGTAAGGCATGAATCAAAATTATTGTTTCTTTTCAAGCTTTGGGGCATCTCAGTATCCCATATGAACATTACCTTCTTCAGCTGTTAACTCAGGATAGTGAAGATAAGATATAATACCAAAGTGTGCAAGGGATTTTGATATTTAACATTATATGCAGATGAGAGTCGTAAACCATGATAGTGACGGAACATGGGCTCAGTGCATGACACTGTTACCAGTAAAGATGTTACTACCATCAGAAGCACTTTATTGATTATTTCTGTATCAACTATAAAGTAATACAAGATTATATGGGCGAAAAGGAAATTTCATTGGCAAGAGGCAAGAGAAATATGATGAAAGGTAGGAAGATGCTTAGCTGGGGTTGTTTGAACAAGGTATGGATTTCACAAGATATGGAGTAGTGAGAGGGATATCTGATTTTCTTTTTCTTTTTTTGAAGACAGTAGAAGAGTATACACAAGTGTTAGTAGATGAGGAGGGATAACGATACCCAAGCATAAATGCATAGATTGATGAAAACTGAAATTCTTATATTGGAATCAATATCAAAGAATCAGGGTAGACTGGAGTTGTTTTCCACCATTCACTTCCAATAGTCAGTGCAGAAACAACTGTTATAAAAATAAGAGAGAGAACCTCAGAAGAAGGGAATAAACAAAAGAAGAGTTTCATTTCTGGAAACATTCTAAAGAATTATAATTTGGAAAATGTTTGGACTATGTTCATCACAGAAATATATCTGAATGTGTAAGTTTCATTATAGATATTAAAGGAAGATCTTAGAAATTTCTTTGTTTGTGACCTGCTGTTATAGTATATGTTTTGGTTCATTATATATATCTGAAGGCTTCCTTTGCTCCACATTCTTAGTGCTGATAGTACACATGAAACAGTATGATGACATTTAAGAAATTTTAATATTGTATATGTGAAGCCTTATGAAGGACCGAGATGACGGTTTTTTTTTATCATATGTTTGTAAAGAGTATATAGTTCTATTGATATTGGAAGATCATCCATATGAAAAGAAAATCATCTTAGGACAAGACAGTCTTGGTGCACTGGAATGTGGCTTTCATGATGTTAATGTCATCTACAAGTACTGGTAATTGTATGCTGTATATAACTTCAGCTTTACCCCAGACATGTACGCCAATGTGCAGAAATTAATTATGGAGTAAAAGGAATGGATCATTTGTTAAGTGAAGGAAGGAGGGGAAATGGAAGGGTTATGATTAAAATGACGAGTATGCATATGGAAATGAGTATTTACAGGCAAAAGGTTCATACTACCATGACCAACCTTCGATTCCTCCCTTAGTGTGTGAAGCTCAGACCTCAAATCCTGAACAGTGCGTCTCTGTGTCTGTTTGGCATGCTTTTCCATTTCCAGTTCAGTCCTTAATGCAAGCAGGAGCTGCTGTTGGCCACTTTGTACCTCTGCCACTGATGTTATAGCCTGCTTCAGTGACTCAGTCTGAGCCAACAGGGACCCCACCACCTGTAAAGGAATGTGTTTTAGCAGAACATACATATTGTCTTTACCCTGAGCATGGTTAGTATTTTGCCAGAGATATTTAGGATAAAAACATGCATGAAATATGCAGTTACATATTCATGCATGTGTATGTGGAAACACATGTATTTTATCAGTTTTCTAATACATGTACTCTTTACTGAGGAAATAGATTGTAAAGTTTAGTAGTATGTAACATTTAATGAACAATGATGACTCAGTCTGAACCCTCAAGTTAGATATAGAAGGATACATTATCCCCCCCCACATCAGCGAGGTTGTCTCAAGAACAGAGGACAAAGCCTTAGAGGAAAAAATCCTCACTTGGCCCCCATCTGTTCCTTCTTGTGGAAAAGTAAAACAGGAGGGAAGGATTTCCAACCCCCTCCCACTCTCACCCCTTTTATTTGCCTTCTGCAACATGCAGGGAATGCGTGGGCAGTATTCTTTCTCTTCTGTCCCCAGGGATAACATTACAAATGTAGACCATATTGTATCACAACATCTCTACTTTTGGAAAAATTCAAAAGTCCAATTCTAGAGGTAATTTGGAGTTACAATTGTGAAAATTTTAATGGTATAGAAAAGATTTGGTGGTTGTAGACTGGAAATATAAATATACTGTAATATACTGCAGAGTACATTTCTGTCTATCTGTACTAAAACATTTGTAGAGTGCTAATGTCTCGATGGCCCACTCACCACAGTTACCAGTTCTCTTCCAACAGAAACCATAGCTATGCACTTCCATAGAACAAAAATGAACCTCCAGCCAATCCTCTTCTTGGGATTAGACCAAGTGAAGTTCACTGGGGTGAAGTTTTGGATCTCATATTTGAACCGAGACTAATATGAGTGCCTCTTATCCAAGAACATTAAGTAAAGGCCATGTAAGCACTCTGAATACAGCATGTACTTTCCCACACGACGTGGGAGACAGATCAATTGACATTATTATGGCCATACCAGGCGCTAGTTCGTAGCAAGCTGGACCATGGATGTCAGGCATCACCAACATTTCTCAAGATGTTGGATTCTCTCTAAAGCAAAAAACTAAGGCTTTGCACTGAAGCCTTTCAATTCTCTTAAGTGCAACCCTTGTACTGTATGCGGAAAGCAGAGAACTTCCTCTGTGACTACACCTAGAAAATGTGAACTTGGTTTACAATAATAGGCTACAAAGGATTTCAATTTCTCCCATTTACAGGGCTGTGATCAACCCTTAATTGGAAGGGCAGTATTTGGAGGAGGAAAGTAGGGAGTGTGAATGACAAAATCTGTATAAGATCCCATTTTGAATATCTGCAGGATTTTACCAATTGAAATGCTCCAGATCCCACCATGGACCAATCCAGTGCAGCCAAACTACTGATTTGGTTGTATTCAGGAAGTAGGAAAGCACCAAAGAGGAAATCAAGCAGAGATTCTTATAACATTCTTCAAAACACCAAGGTTCAAAAGAAGTATACACAGATGGCTCATAATCTGAAGCAGTAGTGGCATGTGCTTTGTGGCGGTTTGCAAACAGAGAGATGCTAGAGGAAGCTTACCTCCTGAAGCTTCTGTATTCATCTGAGCTGTATGCCATGCTATTGGTAATAAAGATGATAAAAGGGTTACAGAATCTGAATACTGTCTTCTACTCTGATTCTCAAAGTGTTTTGCAGGCCATCAACATATTAAAGTTACCACACCCAGTAATGAAGATCAAAGGCTGGCTTGGACTGATTCATTAAGACAAAAGAAGATATTACTATGGTGGGTCCCCACTCATACTGATATTTGTCAGAATAAGCAAGGTGATCAGCAAGTAAAGGCAGCAGCAACTACCTGCTGTGTTGCTCATTTTCCTCTGACTTTGCAATATGAAGCCCCAGATAAAAGAATGTCTTTGTAGTAAATGGAGACAAATAACAGTCAAGGTGCAAATAACTACTGTAGATCTTTGCAACTGAGTGACAGGTATTCACTGCAGCAAATAAATAGAAGTGATTATAGCAAGGGTGAATATTGGAAACACACAAGATTGACCCATAGGTGGTGAAAAGTAGATCTACTTCACCCTGAGGAAAGCTTCAGGTATCTGTAATGGAGGGCCATGTTGTGGAACCGTGTCTGGCATTCTCAACATCTAGAAGATAGTTTTAACCCCTCACACTACACTAAATATTGTACTGGAAGGAGACTGACTTTTTATTTGATTGGTTTCTTGAAGAAAACCAATATTTTACAATCACCGTGTACTTTTGAGTGAGGGCTGACTTATAAGTGTGTACATGTATATGTGTTTATGTACCTACATGCCTGTTTGTTGGCTTTACATGCATGCAGGTGTTGCTGGCCCCCTCGTGCATGGGTTTACACAGCGAGTGAACAATCACTTTTGGCAAGGCTTTATCGCCGTCAGGTGACGAAAGAGATGACAGTCTTGTCAAAGAATTCACTTCAAAGGAATCTATCCTGTCCCTGCTGCTGTGTAGTTCACCCTTAGAGCTGCAAGAGCCCATGGATGGATGGGTCTGGGGACTACAGTTCCAGAACTGTTGTGAAAGGATTCTAGGGTTGTATGATAATCGTGTATGTGCATGTTTATTTACATAGGTGCTTTTGTTTATGCTTACATGTATGTTTGTGTTTGCATGTTATTCTGAATGTTCACTTTATTGTATGGTAGATGAAAAGAGTGACAAACTCTCTTTGGTTTGATTTTTTTTTTCTTCTTTTCTGTTAGGTGAGACGGCACGGGCAGCTAAGGCCCTAATCAAGGCCATCCCATTAATGCTATATATATATATATATATATATATAT
>JAYMFT010223512.1:0-11310 GCA_038088735.1 Panulirus argus | reverse complement strand
CAAAAAAGGAACAGAGAAGGGGCCAAGTGAGGATTTTCCCTCTAAGGCTCAGTCCTCTGTTCTTAACGCTACCTCGTTGATGCGGGAAAAGGCGAATAGGTATGAAAAAAAAAGAGAAAAAAATTATATATATATATATATATGAGAAAGAGGTAGGAGGTCAAGAAGAAGTTGTAGGGTTGAGAATGAGGGGGAAATGAGAGTTGCGGTTAGTGGGTATCAGTAAACTTTAGAGAGAATAAGATGTTTTGGAACAAGGTAAGCAATGAGCAAAAGATAAAGAGAAAAAATTGGAACCGGTAGTAATGAAATGAGGATGAGATGGAATGAGTATTTTGAAGGACTCTTAAATGTGTTTGATGACAGAGTAGCAGATATAGGATATTTTAGTCAGGGTGGTCTGCTAAGTGAGAGAGTTTTGGAGAGGTTTGGCGAAGAGAAAAGAGACAGTGAAAGCTTTTCATAAGATGAAATGCGACAAGGTGGCCGGAGTGGATGGTACTGCAGTTGAATTTATCAAAAAAGGGGAGTGTCTGGTCTGTGTTGTTGATTGGTTGGTAAGGATTTTCAGTGTATGTATAGATCAAGGTGAGGTGCCTGAGGATTGGCGAAATGTATGTATAGCGTCACTGCATAAATGCAATGGGGATAAAGGGAGTGTTCAGACTACAGAGGTATAAGTTTGCTGAATATAATTAGAAAGTTGTACGGAAGGGTATTGATTGAGAGGGTGAAGGCACGTACACATCATCAGATTGGAGAAGAGCGGTGTGGTTTCAGAACTGGTAAAGGATGTGTAGATCAAGTGTTTTCTTTGTAGAATACTTAGAAAACCAGATGGGTTTGTATGTGGCATATATGGATCTAGTGAATGCATATATTAGGGTTGATAGAGATGTTTTGAGTAAGATCTTAAAATATACGGTGAGGGAGGAAAGCTGCTAGAATCAGTGAGAAGTTTTCACCAAGGGTGTAAGGCTTGTGTACGAATAGGAAAAGATGAGAGTGAATGGTTTGAAGTGAAAGTTGGTCTGCGGCAGGGGTGTGTGATGTCACCATGGTTGTTTAATCTGTTTATGGATGGGGTGGTGAGAGAGGTAAATGTAAGAGTAATGGAGAGAGGAGAAAGTAAGCAGTCTGTGAGGGATGAATGAGCCTGGGAAGTGAGTCATTTGTTGTTTGCTGATGATACAGCACTGATTGCAGATTCGAGTGAGAAACTGCAGAAGTTGGTGACCGAGTCTGGAAGAGTGTTTGATAGGTGAAAGTTGAGAGTAAATGTGAGTGAATAGAGCAAGGTTATTGGGTTCATCAGAGCTGAAGGACTGATTAGTTCGAGGGTGAGTTTGAATGAAGAAAAGTTGGAGGAAATGAAATGTTTTAGATACCTGGGAATGGATATGGCAGCGAATGAAACCATGGGAGTGGAAGTGATTCATTGGGTGGCTGAGGGGGTGAAGGATTTGGGAGCGGTGATGAGTGTGTGGAAAGAGAGAACGTTGTTTGGGAGAGCAAAGATGAGCATGTAGGCAGGAATAGTAGTGCCAATAGTATGATATGGTTGCGAGGCACGGGTTGAATATACGGTTGTGGGGAGGAGGGTGCATGTGTTGGAAATCAAATGCTTGAGGACATTATGTGGTGTAAGATGGTCTGATAAAGTAATGAAAGGGAAAGAAAGGTGTGGTAATAAAAAGACTGTGGATGAGAGAGCAGAAGAGGGTGTGTTGAAACGGTTTGGACATATGGAGAGAATGAGTTAAAAAAAAAAAAAGGTTGACAGAAGTGGAGGGCACAAGGAGAATGGGGAGTCCCAATAATAATAAAATACTTTCGGGTGCTGAAGATGAAGAGTAAGGCCCGGGACGACAGCTTAAGCATGTTCATTGCAGCTGCAAGTGAATCTCCAAAACTGAAAAAACAGCTCAAGAAAAGTTAGGAATGAATACTGTCTTGTCCAACAGTTTATTACTGAACACAGACTTTATAATATAACGTACTTTGAAAAAGAAAAATGCAGTAATTGGCCCAACGCAAATCAAACTTTATTACAGGCAGATTTGCATTAAGCAGCCGGCAAGTAAACTCAGACTGAATTAATTGCACTTCCGGTTGATCTAAATTATCTCTACATGTAGAGTTCTTGACTTCATTTACAGACTTTTACACCAATTTTGTCTGTTTTCCATTTTCTGCTTCGCATAGGAACTTTCATGAAAAGATATTTCAATTTCCGATAGGTGTCACGATCCCCTAATCACTTGGTGAGTCAGGTGGGATTTCAAAGGTTCACAACACATGGCAAGTTTAATATAATACTTTTGTAATTTTCATGTGTTTTATCTCACATTTTTACTGGTTCTTAAAGCCCTCACCACTCACTGGGGGTGGGGGTCTCGGACTGTAAAATGTAGGGTTACAACTTGAGAGAAAAACCAATACTTATCACAAAACTAACAGAAAGGATAGCGATTCCCAAATAAACATGAAAAAAAAATCAACACCTGTTAATCTTTATAATCATCTTTATTTCTATACTTAATTCGAGGCTGATGAAAATCATACAGTATTATGCTGGCTACCCTTATAAATAGAAAAACGGTATCATATGAAAGTGATTGCCTGATATTCAAAAAGTAATTCAATCAATTTACCATCAAAATTTTCTCTAAGAGCAGTGACCTACGAGTACACACATCTGCAATTGAAATGGTTATTTAACATTCCTGAAGAAATCATTATCTAATATTCGTATTACTTTTTGTATGGTAATTATTCGTTGTACCACTTAGGTTCGATTTTGAGAACTGGTGAAACTTTTGATGTGTTTTTAGTTTGCATTCGTAGAATCTGCTGTAGTCTCCAAGTTCACGAACATTTGGCTGTACCTCGTTCATGATAATGACATGAATCTATGTTATTAACACTGAGAAGTCATTTCTATCGCCATGAAAACAAAAGCTCAGCGCACCATACGTGTACATAATAGCTCAATATTAAATAATTTCATGAATTAAAAACAGACCAACTTGCATTTACTGGGTCTGTCAAGCATTAATAAAATTCACTGGTGAACAAAGATTTTGTTCCATAAAAAAAAATCATTTCTTATGTAATTTTGTTCGCTGAATCTACCTATATTTTCAGAATTTCTCTATCACCCATAGTTCTATGTTCCAGCATAATCGCATATCATTACGTACAGTATAAATGTACAAGTGCTCTAATGAGTATTTGAAACGAAAAGTTTAACAAACACAGCTATTTCCACCGTTTGTGAAGTGCAATAGCTTCTTTCTGAAAGCACAAGCCTAGATAAATGAGTCACCAGGAGCCTGCAGAAACACGACTGGAAATGTTGGGACATTCAAACAGTGCCCACTCATGAGGGGCAGTTCTCTGTCAGTTGCAGGCTAGAGCTCAATGTGTAAACAGTGTCTTTCCCACTCTGTTGACAGATTGTGCTTTTGTGTATTCAAGTGTTGTGCTGAAATCCCATCCACCACCGAATCCTTTCTGCTATATCTGCAGTGAACTGACATTCATATCGCAAAAACATTCTTTCACACCCGTCATAAAAAAAAATGAGGTGAGCATTACTTTGGTTGTAAAGTGGGTGACCAGGATAAAAGTTGGGCCCCCCCATATTTGTTGTGTCACATTTGTCAGGATTCTCACAGCATGGGCAAAAGGTACACGCCATATGCCTTTTGCCATTCCTACGGTTTGTAGGGAAACCAAAGACCACGCTTCGGATTGCTACTTCTGCCTGACAGATATAAATGGTATAACATCAAAATCCAAGCATACTGTTAAATATCCTATATTACCATCTGCTATGTGGCCAATGTCTCACAGTCAGGAATTACCTGCGCCAGAGTCTCCAAGAAACATGACACTGAGTGACGATGAGTCTGGTGATAAGAAAGCAGACCAAGTAGAGGACAACATGCATCCAACATTTGAGATAAGCTTTTCTTCAAGTGAACCGCATTTGCTGAGTCAAGGAGATCTTAATGATCTTGTCTGCGACTTAGATTTGTCCAAGAAGCAAGCCGAACTTTTGGGTTCCAGGTTAAAGGGCTGGAACTTCTCCAGAATGAAACTAAAGTTTGTGTTTATCGTAATAGCCAAGTCGTTTTCAAAGTATTTTTCTCCCATGAATATGGTCTGGTGTTTTGCAATGATGTTCGATCTGTTATGGAGGCACTTGTCCACGATTATAACACAAATGACTGGAGCTCTTTTATTGACTCATCAAAAGTAAGCTTGAAAGCGGTTATACTCCACAACAGAAACAAGTTTCCCTCCGTTCCTCTGGCTCATGCAGCTAACATGAAGGAATCATATGATAACATAAAGTTTTTCTTTTTGGAAAAATAAGTATGGAGACTTTAAGAGGAATGTATGTGATGACCTAAAGGTTGTGATACTCTTACTCTGAATGCAACTTGGTTACACGAAGTTCTGTTGTTTCCTCAGTGAGTGGGACAGCCGGAACAAGAAAAATCATCATGTAAAGAAAGTGTGGCCAAAACGAACATCACTGACTCTCTGGAAGAAGACTGACATCAATCCTTCTCTTGTTGATTCTGAGAAAATCTATCTGCCTCCTTTGCACATTAAGCTTGGGTTGATGAACTTCGTCAAAGTATGGATAAAACTGGCCATAGATTCACATGTTTGAGGAATAAACTCCCCAGAATCAATGAGGCAAAAATCAAGGAGAAATTCTGCAGGACCACAGATCAGGGAACTGCTTCGAGATGAAAAGTTCGAAAAAGAGCTAAATGAAGTTAAAAAAAAAACTGCATGGCTGTCATTCAAGAAAGTTTGCAAAGATTTTTGTGAAAATCATAGATCAGAAAACTACTGTAATGCTGTAAAAGATCTATTAACTTCACATAAAGCTCTGGGGTGCAATATGAATCTATAAATCCATTTTTTGGACTAGCAATTTAGACTTTTTCCCGGAAAATCTTGGGGCAGTCAGTGATGAGCACTCCAAAAGATTTCACCAGGACATTTTGGACATGAAAAGCGGTACTAAGTAAAGTGGAACCCCTCTATGTTGGCAGATTACTGCTGGACACTAAGGAAGGATGTTCCTGAGGCCAAATATAGCCGAAAACAGCACTTTTACATTCTAGAGGTAAGTTTTTTAAGTTTAGTACCAGCCTTATCTCGGAAGGAGTAATATACACTTATTATAAAATTCAATTGCTGTCACTTAAAAGTCATGCCTGATGAAAAAAAAAAAAAAGATTCGAATTCAGCGTAAAAAGTATTTTAAGGTCTACCCATTTTAGTTCGTGGAAAAAAATAAATAAAATAAATTAGAATAAAATTTTGGAGTTTCAACGCCAAAAACTCATTATGGATCCTGTTTGTTATTTTTTTACAGAGAATTCTATATTTCTTCTTTTCAAAGTTTCTTTCACATTCGAGGGTGTAAACATTTAATGTGGCGTTTGTGGTTGGGTGCTTCTGCCGTCCCTGCACTTGTTCCCACCTTCCAATTTTCATTTGTTTACTAGTTTTACTGTGCCACTTCACATGTAACACTAACCACTCCCAAGGGATGCCCACGTTGACCACTGGTGGACGGGGACTTTCGACATTATCACTGCTAAACTATCGCAAGAAATTAATTTGATTTCTTTTGAAGATTAGACTGTTTTGCTTATCTTAGTTTGATCGTCGTGTGAAACTTGTTCCTCCCTCCTCAAGTAAAGGTCTGATCGATACTCTTGTTCCTTTGTCTCTAGATCTATTGCTGATTCGAAGGTCAATCCTTCTCTGTCATGTTGGTTTCAAAAGAGATTCTTCCCTTTCATCTGCTTTCCTCGGTTATCTCTTCTGCGCACGCGAGGGTGTAACTTTCATTATCAAAACAGTTACAGTCAATCCGTCTCGCAATCTGAAGATTATCAGCTTACCTACTGATATTACATTATGTTCAAGTTTGATAACCATTTTTTCATTCATAGAATATGTGTGTATAATGAAGTGTTAATTATATTCATGCGAGGTACATTCGCCAAATTTTACATAAATATTTATGCTAGTTAAAATTTTTGTAAGTTTTCGTTAGATGTTTCAGGAGCGAAATTTTGTTTCCATATAAATCATCAGCAAATTCTTTATAAGAGCAGCTGTATCCCTAACTGTCATTATGTATTGATTATGGGCTAACGAGAGAACGAATTTTTGGGTTATACTTCACGTAAAACCGTGTGTTTTGCGGGGTTTACGTTTTGGTTAGTATATAGACAAACATCTACTTATCTTGGAGATGTCCAGAAATGTCAACGCTTTTAACTGCAGAAGTATCCCGCAACCCTTATGACCTTAACTTACCACAAACCCAAACTTGCCTTGAACTCTACCATATTCCACGTAGCAACACATTTGTCCAAGCTGGCCCCAAGCTCCTTCACTTCGACACGTACGTCATATCTTACCACTCCAACCCACCACTCTAAGCTTAAGCTGACGATGCACATCCCCTCCCTCCCCCCCCACATTTTTTTCTAGGCTACCTAAACCCTAGCCAGTTTGCCACCTCCTCTCGTATCCTGTAATTTTTTGTGTGGCTTTAACATTTGTTTCACCATAAGAGTTCGAGCTAGGATCAATGCTATTTACGTAAACAAGGCAAAATTTAAAAACTGATAACCCGAGACATGTTCAGAATCATTGGTAGTGGCGCGCACCTATGTACAAACATACAAGCGCATTTTTGGTCCAATATTAAAGTCACGATCGCTTGTGTGGTAATGTGTCCCATGGAAACAAGACTGTTAGAATTCCCTCAGGTGTTTAACTTCTCCAACGGCGTCACTTATGTGCACATGCATTATTTCAAACACACATGCAGGAGTATGTCAAAGCAAGATTCCATTCTATTAATGGAATATCATCCTATACACATAGGTCCCCCGCAGGACGTGCTGACGGTGGCCTCAAGTGCAACGGCTGTCGTCTCCCTTGTCATAACGAGGTAGTGGCCCTCAGAGTGTGTGGTATGATAAGATTGTGGGGTGAACGCTGCTGGAGGAGGAGCACTAAGATTCCGATTTCTCTATCAAGGAATAAAGTATTAAAACTGAACTGAACTGAGGAGTCACTGGCTATAGATGATTTGGATTCTTTTGTAATTGTTTAGCTTATGTAAATGCCGTTAATGAAATGGCCTTGAATTAGGCATTCAATTGCCCCTGCCGTCTCAGCTAACATGCATATATACATTCCAATGCTGTGCTAATACCAAACTAGAATTCCCCTCTGTAAATACTCAGTATGCGTTTGTATACATAAGGGTAAATACTATCTTATTCCCTCTGTGTTGGATGGATGTAGACAGCAAAGTTCAGTCAAATCTCCGTGTAAGATTATCATCGTTTCCCCTCTAAAGGCGATGTCTGTGATTTACACAGAAAAACCAAATGCTTGCCCTGTAGATCTCGAGTCTCGTAACTTCGAAGCCACCGGCCTGAAAATTTCTTTACCCTCTACAACTTTCCTGTCACATTTCATGCATCCCCACCATGGCTCCTGATCCTTCCTATCCACGAGTGATTAAAAACTTCAAACACGAAATTGCCGGACTTTTAATCCATATTTTCAATAAATCTCTCCAGGATGGAACGGTCCCAGAGGACTGGAGACTGGCAGACGTCACTCCTATTTAAAAAAATGGAAGCCGCAAATTGCCTGGTAATTACCTTACTATTTCCCTCATATCAGTCATATGTAAACTTCTGGGGTCGATTATCAGATAAAATCGTAGCCTATCTGTATCAACACTACCCGATCAATATTACACAGGATGGTTTCAGAAGACGCAGATCATGCCTTAAAAACCTCTTTGAATTTTATCATGAATTATCTAATCTAATACCCACGAAGAGACAAAAGCAATAGATATATTTCTGGACTTCCAGAAAGCATTCTACAAAGTCTTTCTCGTTAAACTGATGCACAAAGTCCGGACCTTGGGGATTATTGGTCGAATAAGAAATTGGATAGAAGTCTGGTTACATGATAAGAAGCAGAGTCGTAATCGAATGGGGAATCATCGCCGTGGTCACCCGTTTCTAGTGGAGTTCCCCTGGGATCCGTACATGGGCCT
Organism: Panulirus argus; assembly: GCA_038088735.1. Taxonomy (NCBI): domain Eukaryota; kingdom Metazoa; phylum Arthropoda; class Malacostraca; order Decapoda; family Palinuridae; genus Panulirus; species Panulirus argus. The sequence goes on along the minus strand of JAYMFT010223512.1, from coordinate 3,176 downwards.
ATACTTTTCATCATCTATAGTAATGTTGTCGATATTGGGTTGAATAACCTAGTTTCCAAATTTGCAGATGACACAAAGATTGGCATTGCCATATCTACTGAAGATATGCTATGATTTTAAGAGGATCTAAATAAAAATCGCTATATGGTCTAGTAAACAGCAAATGCCATTTAACGTCATTAACGTCAGCCTATCGGAAATTGAGTAGTCACATTATGCTTGGCAGTCCACTGGCCTATATAGGTCATTAATGTCTTTAGTAAAGGGTTATACTTAAACCATGGGTATGGGCCCCTAAGGTAATCTCGCTTGGTCATCACCAACTGTCAAGTAGTAATAAGATCAAAGAGTAGAAGTTACAGCTTTCTTTCTTTTTTCTTTTTTCTTTTTTTTTTCCTTAACCCTACATATATATCTTGTGAATCGCGTCTTCCTCTTATCTAGCTGGAATATCTGTACCTCTTATTCGATGAAATTAAGGGATAGATGAATATCATTCTCATCATACGCAGCAAGTATTGGTGATCTGAAGAACAGGAAACGTAACCATCGGAACCACTCGAAAGCTTTATAGCCTAGCCCAGCGTCTCACTTCTTTTTTATGTTAGCTGAGGCCCTAATGAAGACCATCCCATTAACGCTATAATTAATATATATATGAACAGCTGGGTTGACTATGAACAGACTGCCGCAACCAGGATTCGAACCTATGTGCACGACCCTGGGCAGCCCGTGAATGCATCACAGTCAGGGAACGCTAACCACCACACCACGAAGGTCCATACTTCTTTACTTTCATGCAAGACCGCATTCAAATATAATCGGAATAGTTCTTGACGGACAAGCACAGGAGAAGAGTTCCTGTACTTACATATACTCTATGTTCGTTAAGTTTGTAGATCACTCGGGGGGGATGGGGGTGTCGACAGGCACCAGACTAAGGAGAGTGGAGGCTGAGAGCGACAGTTCATAAGCAGATTAAGTATTCTTCTAGCAAATTCGATTGATGTTAAAACTATTGGATAATTGGACGAATTTTACCGAGGCAAAAACTTACAAGACATAAGATAATGTCTGAAATAATGAAGTGCAAAAACGGGATGGTGGCGGCTCGCTTAAACAAATTTCTGAGTTGCAGGCTCGCTTGTCACTGCACTGGCAGACGTACAATACATCTGCAGCCGAATCCGATACTGAACCCATGCCTACCAGTTACATATCCAGCATTGCCTTCTCACCACAAAACAAATAAAATTTCAATAAAAATACATAAAAACACTTAAATATCTCACATCAGCTTAACAAAGACACCCGTTCGGCGGATGACAACCAAAGGTGAAATTGCATTACTTACAGACCAGCACGTTGTATCATATTAGAACAGTCAATGCAACAGAAAAAATTAAAGATGTTTTAATCTAATGCTGCTTCCCCATACAAGACATCCTAATCAAGAGATAATGGAATTGTAGCAGCAGTTAATAAGAACATTCAGTGATCCTCGGTTTAGATTTTCGCTGTTTCTTACCTTTAGTGGTGCCTCATTCTGAGATATTCTTCTCCCAGTTTCAGTCTTGAAATACTCTTGCCACTAAAGCCAATTTCTCAATTCCACCACTCAAAAACGAAAAGATGAATGTGATGAAGTCAATGTAATGGCCCTGAAAAAATAAGAGGTAAATATCTATCAGATAAATCACCCGCATAATAAATCTTTATAAATAAACTTCCACCATACGCTAAAGATTTCCCTAGTTATGAGCTTACTCCAGCGGCTGAATTATATCCCTAGCTACAAAAAGGAAAGTCAGAACTAAACTTGGTGCAGTGTACACCAAAGGAGATTTATGCTTCACAAAATCTAAATTTCATAAACATATTGAATGTTATGAATGATTAACAATTCCAATAAGCATTCTCTGGAACTAAAATTTATAACCTGACAACAATAACGTTGACAAGTGTAGAAGCGGAAGGCTGCTTTTCAACCTTTAAGTGAAACGTTTTTGCGTAGCACTGTGACGAATGATATATTGACAAGCCTTAGCAATGATATCCTCTAAAATAAAATTATCACAGATATTAAAGAATTCTATGAAAAAGTTACAAAAATGTAATTACTTCAAAGAGCCGTTCACTCTGCTGTGCGTTTATACATAACGCAAAGTTGAGATTAAGTAGACATTTATCAATTGTGATTTTCTGCAGTCCCCCTACTTTGCACTGGGAATCTACCTTAGTGGGTATCCACTTGGGCGTTACCCTAAAGAGGGAAACGCTCAGCCCCGAGCCAATTAACTGAGTTCTGTTTTTCCAAATAAGTTCTCTCTCTCTCTCTCTCTCTCTCTCATGCTATTAGCATAAGCTAATGTGTGTGTGTGTGTGTGTGTGTGTGTGTGTGCGTGCGTGCGTGCGTGCGTGCGTGCGTGCGTGTGTGTGTGAATACATACAAAGGAAAAAAGACATGGTACATATATACAAGCTTAAGAGAAGGGACAACGCGAATGTAAAACTCTCTCCCAGAACACATAAACAGTTATAACAAGAGCATAAAACTTCCTACAGTACAACCTGGTAATTACACATACGCACCAGCAGAATGCCGCAGGATTCTCTTTTGGGACTGTTGCTCTTCTCCGTCCATGTGAACAACTTGCAGAGGGCATGGACTCTTACCTGTATATGTTTACGGATGATGCAAAATTCATGGGGAAGTGAAAAGCCAGGAAAATTGCGTCAACTTACAAGGGGACCTTGACAGACTACATCCCATGTAATAAAGACGGAACACATTGAAATTAGAACTTCAATATGGAAATCAGCTAGCGGAAAATAAGCCACAGGAATCTACGTGTAAGGAGAATTCTTTACACATAATGATCCAACGACAGTGAACAGAAAGAACTCCCCTCATAATAGGCCACATAAGTACTATAATGACCCTAGCTGAAACAGCTCAAATTTATAGTCAGGCAAATAGGTAAAGGTTATAGACAACTTCGAACACCCAAAATGCTAAAACTATTCCAGACATCTCTTGGAGCAGCTAGGGAACGAATGACTGAACTCGAGACAGAATGATTGGGAACAGTTTGTCAGTGGACTAAATCATCACACTCCCTTAAGCCAAACCTGGAATGGTATTAACAGAATCATTGGAAAGAAAAATAAACAAG
>JAYMFT010223501.1:0-11310 GCA_038088735.1 Panulirus argus | reverse complement strand
GAGGATGAGCACTCCCTGCCTGGCTCCTTCTTCTGTTTCCCTTTTTAGAAACTGAAAATACAAGAAGGGGAGGGTTTGCAGCCCCCGCTCCTGTCCCTTTTAGTCGCCTTCTACAACACGCAGGGAATACTGGGGAAGTATTCTTACATCCCTATCCATACACATACATATACATATATACACATGTACACATTCATGCTTGCTTGCCTTCATTCATTCCTGGCACCAACCAGCCCCACAGGAAACAGCATCGCCATCCCCTGCATCAGCGAGGTAGTGCCAGGAAACAGACAAAAAAAGGCCACATCCCCTCACACTCAGTTTCTAGCTGTCATGTGTAATGTACCAAAACCACAGCTCCTTATCCACATCCAGGCCCCAACGACCTTTCCATGGTTTACCCCACAAGTTTCCCATGCCCTGGTTCAGTCCACTGACAACATGTCAATACCAGCATACCATATCATTCCAATTCCATGCACACCTTTCGCCCTCCTGCATGTTCAGGCCCTAATCGCTCAAAACATTTTTCACTGCATCCTTCCACCTCCAGTTTGACTCCTGCTTCTCCTTGTTCCCTCCACCTCTGACACATATATCCTCTTTGCCACCCATTCCTCACTCATTTTCTTCATATGTCCACACCATTTCAATGCATCCTCTTCTGCTCTCTCAACTACACTCTATCTCTCTCATCCTTTCATTATTTACTCAATCAAACCACCTCACACCACATATTGTGGAGTTATATGCAGAAAAAAGACAGGTGATTTGGAATACCTGATTTAAAAAAGATGGATATTCACAAGTACACTTATGTGAGTAGGAGATATGGTTGATGGGCATAATTATATTATGCATCAGTTGATAGGCATGTAAAAGAAAGACTTTTGGATGTAAATGTGCTGAAAGGGGCAGTTGGTGGGATATCTGATCACTATCTTGTGGAGGCGAGGTGATGATTTGTAGAGGTTTTCAAAAAAGAGGAAAAAATGTTGGGAAGAGAGTGGTGACAGTACGTGAGCTTCGAAAAGAGACGTGTGAAGAAATACCAGCAAAGTTTGAGAGTACAATGGCAAAAGGTGAGAGTAAATGAAGTGAGGGGAGTAGGTGAGGAATGGGAGGTATTTAGAGAAGCAGTGATGGCATGCACAAAAGATGCATGTGGCATAAGAAAGGTGGGAGGTGGGCAGGTTAGGAAGGGTAGTGAGTGGTGGGATGAAGAAGTAAAGCTGTTAGTGAAAGAGAAAAGAGAGGTGTTTGGACGATACTTACAAGGAAGGAGTGCAAGTGACTGGGAGATGTATAAGAGAAAGTGGCAAGAGGTCAAGAGGAAAGTGCAAGGGTTGAAAAAGAGGACAAATGAGAGTTGGGGTGAGAGAGTATCATAAAACTTTAGAAAGAATAAAATGGTGTTTTGGAAGGAGGTAAATAAGGTGTGTAAGACAAGAGAACAAATGGAAACATCGGTGAAGGGGACAAGGGGGAAAGTGAAAACAGGTTGTGACAGAGTGAGGGGAAGATGGAGTGAGTATTTTGAAGGACTGTTGAACGTGTTTGATGATTGAGTGGCAGATGAACGGTATTTTGGTTGGGGTGGTGTGCGAAGTGAGAGAGTCAGGGAGAGTTGTTTGGTGAAGAGAAAAGAGGTGGTAAAAGCCTTGCAAAAGATGAAATCTGGCAAGGTGGCTGGTTTGGATGGTATTGCAGTTGAATTTAAGTGGGTGACTGAGTTGTTGAGTGGTTGGTAAAAATATTCGATGTATGTATGGATCATGGTGAAGTGCCTGAGGATTGGTTGAGTGCATGTATAGTGCTAATGCACAATGGCAAAGGGGATAAAGGTTAGTGTTCACACTATAAAGGTATAAGTTTGATGAGTATTCCTGGAAAATTGTATGGGTGGGTATTGATTGAGAGGATGAAGGCATGTAAAAAGCATCAGATTGGGGAGGAGCAGTGTGCTTTTAGAAGTGGTAGAGGATGTATGGATCAGGTGTTCACTTTCAAAAATGTATGTGAGAAATACTTAGAAAAACAGAAGGATTTGTATGTAGCATTTATGGATCTGGAGAAGGCATATGATAGGGTTGATAGAGATGATTTGTTGAAGGTTTTAAGAATATATGGTGTGGGAGTTAAGCTGATAGAAGCAGTGAGAAGTTTTTATCAAGGGTGTAAGGCATGTGGACGAGTAAGAAAAGAGGAGAGTGGTTGGTTCCTAGTGAAGGTCGGTCTGCGGCAGGGGTTTGTGATGTCCCCATGGTTGTTTAATTTGTTTACGGATGGGGTGGTAAGGGAGATAAATGCAAGAGTTTTGAAGAGAGGGGCGAGTATGCAGTCTGTTGGGGATGAGAGGGTCTAGTAAGTGAGTCAGTTGTTCGCCGATGATACAGCACTGGTGGCTGATTCGAGTGAGAAACTGCAGAAGTTAATGTCTGAGTTTGGATAAGTGTGTGAAAGGAGAAAGTTGAGAGTAAATGTAAATGAGAGCAAGGCTATTAGGTTTAGCAGGGTTGAGGGAGAAGTAAGTTTGGATGTGAGTTTGAATGGAGAAAAATTGGAAGAAGTGAAGTATTTTAGATATCTGGGAGAGGACTTGACAGCGAATTGAACCATGGAAGCAGAAGTGAGTTATAGAGTAGGAGGGGGGGGGGCGACGGTTTTGAGAGCGATGAAGAATGTGTGGAAGAAGAGAACATTATCTTGGAGAGCAAAAATGGATGTGTTTATGGAACAGTAGTTCCAACAATAGTATATGGTTGCGAGGCATGGGCTATAGATATAGTTGTACGGAGGAGGGTGGATGTATTGGAAGTGAAATGTTTAAGGATAATATGTGGCGTGAGATGGTTTGATCGAGTATGTAAGGGTAAGAGAAATGTGTGGAAATAAAAAGAGCGTAGTTGAGAGGGCAGAAGAGGGTGTATTAAAATAGTTTGGACATATGGAACGAATGAGTGAGGAAAGTTTGACAAAGAGGACATATGCGTCAGAGTTGGAGGAAACAAGGAGAAGCGGGAGACCAAATTGGAGGTGGAAGGATGGAGAGAAAGGGAATTTGAGCGGTCGGGGCCTGAACATGTAGGAGGGTGAAAGGCGTGCTCGGAATAGAGTGAAATGGAACAATGTGGTATATTAGGGTCGACGTGCTGTCAGTGGACTGAACCAGGGCATGTGAAACGTCTGGGGTAAACTATGGAGAGGTCTGTGGGGCCTAGATGTGGATAGGGAGCTGTGGTTTCGATGCATTACACATGACAGCTAGGAACTGAGTGTGAGCGAATGTAGCCTTTTTATTGTCTGTTTCCTGGCGCTACCTCGCTGACGCAGGGGGCGGCGATGCTATTTTCTGTTGGGCGGAGTGGCGTCAGAGATAGATGGAGGCGAGCAAGTATGAATATAGACATGTGTAGATGTGTATATGCATGTGTATGTGTATGTATGCATATAAGTATATGTTCGTATGCATATGTATGTATTGTGCATATATGTGCATGTATGTATATATGTGTGCATATGAGTGAATGGGTCTTTCTTAGTCTGTTTCCTGGCGCCACCTCGCTGACGCGGAAAACAGCGATCTAATACAATTGATTATATATGTATATATATATATATATATATATATATATATATATATATATATATATATATATGTGTGTGTGTGTGTGTGTGTGTGTGTGTGTGTGTATTTTTTCATACTCGTCGCCATTCTTCGCGTTAGCGAGGTTAGGCCAGGAACAAAGAGAAGTCACAATCGCTCACATTCATTTCCTAGCTGTCACATGCAATGCAACGAAACCGCAGTTCCCTATCAACAATCATTCCCCACAGACCTATTCATGGCTTACTCCGGACCCTTTACATTCCCTGGTTCAGTCCACTGACAGCACGTCGACCCATGCATACCATATCGGTTCAATTCACTTTGTCCCGTGCACGCCGTTCACCCTTCTGCATGATCAGGCCGCGATCGTTCAAAATCGTTTTAACTCCATTCTTCCATCTCCAATTTTGTTTTCCCATTTTCCTTGTTACCTCCACTTCTAATACATATATCCTCTTTATCAACCTCTTCTCATTCATTCTCTCCTAATGTCCAGATCATATCACCACTCACTCTTCAGCTCTCTCTACCACTCTTTTGATTACCACACTTCTCTTTTATCCCTTCAATACTTACTTGACCAAACCACCTCACACCACATATTGTAGTCAAATTTCATTTCCAACACGTCTGTTCTCCTCTTCACTGCCTTTTGTATAACTTGCATCCATATAATATTATCGGAACTACTATACTCTCAAACATACCCACTTTTGCCTTCCTAGATATCGATCTCTCTTTTATCCACACATTTTTCAGCGTTCATAGAACCTTCCCCCGACCCCCAGCCAACCAACCAACCATGGAACAATTGGCTGCTATATCAACTCCCAAGTATCTAAAACACTTAGCTTCCTCGATTTTTCCTCCATTCAAACTCACAAACCAACTAACCTGCCCCTCAACCCTGCTAAACCTAATAATCTGTTTTTTATTCACATTTACTCTCAACTTCGTGCTCTCACACACACTTCCAAACTCAATCACCAACTCTGCAGTTTCTTACTCGAATCTGTCATCAACACTCAACAACTGACTCACTTCTCAGGTTCTCTCGTCCCCCTACAAACTGCACACTCGCCCCTCTTTCCAAGACTTTCGCATTTAACTCCCTCACCACCCCATCCATAAACGAATTCAACAACCATGGTGACATCACACACCCCTGCCGCAGACAAATTTTCACTTAAAACATTCACTGCCCTCTCTTCCTATTCATATACATGTCTGACATCCTTGATAAGAACTTTTCTCTGCTTCTAGCAGCTCTCCTCCCACACATTATATTCTTAAGACATTCCACAAGGTATCTTTATCAACCTTATCATATGCTTTCAACAGACCCACACGTATGCCATATACAAATCCACCTATTTCTCTAAGTATTTCTCAAACATATTCTTAAAAGCAAATACCTGATCCCTACATCCTCCATCGCTTCTGAAACCTCAAGTTTCCTCAAAGTGATGCTTTCAACACGCCTTTAACCATTTACTAACTATACTTCAAAGCCGGGCCTTACCTGAAATATAGACAGGTTAATGAAAAAACGAGACAGTAGAAAATATTTACGAATTTCATAGGTGAAAAACCGGTCATTTAAAATGTGTCAGGTCACGGTTTTTTGGGAGAGATATGAAAGGGTAAAGAGTTCCAAGGTTTCGAGGTGTAAGGAAAGACACAGATCTCAAAACGGCCCGCCTTTGAGTTGCCAGCGGCTACACAGTAATCGTCCGACGCAGCAGTTTGCAGAGTATTGAGTGATCTAGTTAGCGGAGGGGGCACACAAGAAGCCAACTCTTGGGAGCAAAAACCAAAGTTATACGAACAGAAGAGGGAAAGTGGACCGACATTGCGGCTTGGGAAAGCAGGCCAAGTTTTGAGGTTAGCTTGGGAGAAATTATAAGTCGGACTTGTTATCGACTCAACTCTGTGAAGTGAGGATTCAGAACTAGGACCACCCTAGATGTGAGAGCAATTCTCCATTCAAGGACGAATCAATACCATCCACTCCAACCACCTTGCCACATTTCGTCTCACTTACAGCTTTCACCAACTCTTTTCTCTTCTTCAACCACTATCGCTTACCAGCCCGACCTAAACACACTACAGTCCTTTAAAAATACTCACTCCATCTACTCCTTATTTCATCACTACCAGTTACCAACTTCCCTTTTTGTCCACTTCACGGATGTTCTTATTTGTTCTGTTTTTCACTCATTATTAACCTCTTCCCAAAAGCTCTTCTTATTCTTCCTAAACTTTACTGATATTCTCTCACCAGAACTCTCACTTGCTCTCTTTTTCAGCCCTGCACCTTCCTCTTAGACTTCAGATACATTCTATTATTCACCTTCCATTCATTTGCACTCCTATCCTATATGTACCGCCCAAACGCCTCTCTTTTCTCTTTCTCTAACAATTTTACATTCCACCTCTCACTACCCTTTCTAATCTGCCCATCTCCCACATTTCGCATGGTAGTGCATCTCTCGCACATGCCAGCACTGCTTCCCTAAATACCACCCATTCCTTACCCACTTCCCTTGCTTCATTTACTCTCAATCTTTCCTGGTATTTCTACACACAGGTCTCTTTTCCAAGCTTAGTCACTAACGTAGCTCTAAATACTCTGATGTATTTTAAGTATTGTAAATACTTTCATATCTTGATGCAGAAGTCTGAATGCACTATTTCTCATGACTTCTCTTAAATGTGTAATCGTATCTGGTGATCTGATTTTGTTTTAGATAGAGAGGTAATCTGCATATTCATGCAAAACACCGGAATTTGACTGTATTATAAAAGTCAACCGGATTATCATCGTAAAGTCTGATTCGATGGCCGAGGGCATAGCTTTTCTAGCTAATGATAGGGAGAGCCTGGTTCCATTCCGTGCCAAGCCAGTTCACCCGAGATTCGATTAAAGCTCCTGATCACGGAAGGGCAGCCTTTAGGATGGGTTAGTTAAAGCCAAATGATGTCTTGGTTGATGATGTGAATTCTTGGGCATGGTAGGAAATCGCCTCTTTTCTGAAGCTTATGATTGGTTGCCTTTGGTTGTAAAGGTTTGATAGACTTGGTCGTGTACGGCGAGGTGATTATTAGAATGATATCGTTGGTTATGGAGACATGTAGATATATAAGTAAAGCAGAACGTCTGAATAGCAAATAACAATACAGGTGTTATGAGCCAGATCCAGCACTATCCTACTGATGTTACCACAGTGTGGGCGGGCAGTCAGATGATATCACCTGTCTGTTCATTTCATGGTACAGTTTCTAAACGAAGGAAACTTTCTGGTGTTTATAGCACACTCACGCTGGTCTTTACACTCTTACTCATTTTACCATTTAAAACACACACACTCTCGTCACATATTTCGCCTGTTTACATGTAGTCTTCTCATATCATTATTTCCTGAAACTTAATATTGTCCTTTATTTCCTCCTCCTCTTCCTCCTCCTCCTTTTCCAGTTTTTACCATGAATTTCTCTTGACTGATTAGGTCAAATTTCATCTCTTTAGGACGTTTTGTTTCTACTACAAGAATATTAGGTTCGTTGTCACTTATATACTCACTGAATTTAGTTTATTTCCATCCACTTTCGTATACATTATTTTCCTTTTTAACATTCACATCATTTTAGCATCCTTGAACCTCTTTGAGGTGGTTGCGTGGGAAGGCCCTCTTTTTTTTTCAACCTCTTTTAATGTCGTCTGTTTTTTTGCCTTCCGAATGTATTCCTAATGTTTGTCTCTATCTTCCCCCACGTTTGTCAGCCCTGATGATCACCATCTTGATTTTCTCCTTGCCTACAAATATCTTAGTCTTCTTAAGTACTTCCTGTCTACGAAACTATATATTGATGGTATTCATTGCTGGTTGCAGCTTTGCCTTTATTTCTGTGTCACCTTTCTTTCTTTTCTTATACATCTTGGAAGTTGTAGCTGCTATGTCTGTACCTTTTGGTAATCTCATATGATTATCTCGTCACCTTCTCCATCCCTTCCTCTTTGACCGGGATCTATTCTTCTACCAATTAAAAAAAAAAATGAAATCAGACACTTACGTCTGTCTACCTCTCGTTCCGCACGTGTTCTTTTGTTGCCAAGTCCTGCAATGTTCTTTCATTGTTCTTTATATTTATGGCTTTTTCCAAAAGCTTAAATTTTGCCAACGTGCGATGATCTCGGATAAACTGACCATTTCGTAACTTTCCATGGAACATGTTATGTATTTGCATTAGTGCTCTGTCCCTGTTACCCTCCCTGATAACTTCAAGTGATGATTTACAATGTCCTTTTGTTTCAGTGTCCCCTAGATCTCTGTTCTGGGGCTGATTCTGTCGTTGAGCACCGGAATTTGCTGATGTTTTCTGCCCTGTTTTCAACATTCTCAAATCTTTGTGTAAAAGGCATTTTCCTTATGTTGATATACTTCAGGGATATACAAAGTGGATCCTGTAGACTTCAAAGTGTCCCTTGCCACTAGATGCACCTTCTTTCCTATCTATATTTTCTTCTTGAATTCATTGTTTCATTTTTTCTCTCAGGCTCTATAATCCTGATTCCCAAGCCCCCTTTTCTACTTCATGACACGGTTCATGAACTTTGATCCAAGTCCCATGCTTCTTAATTTCTTTAACAATTTGTTTAGCCTCTGACTCCGTTCCTTTGTTATTGATTATAATTTCCCCACACTTCCGGTCTTTAGCTAATTTGTTCCTTAATTCTGTCAGCCTCTCATTCTGGGGAAAGGTCATCCCGATGCCCTTCATCCAACCTTCATGGTCTCCATGTATTTTGCCCCACTACATTTTTGTTGTAAATTTCTGAACTAACTTGGCTCCGGGCCTGCACGTTTATATTTTTTCTTTTCTTTTCTTTAACAAGGTATTGAGTGTTTGTTAATAACCGAGAAACACACACACACACACACACGGTTGCTGAAAATCGGATAGCTTGGTTCCACTCGGGGTTGAGCTTAGTAATTGTGTGTGTGTGTGTGTGTGTGTGTGTGTTTCTCAGTTATCAGCAAACACTTAATACCTTGCCAGGGAAAAAAATAGAAAAATAAACTTGCAAGCCTAAAGTCAAGGTAGTTCTGAATGTTTTTTTTTTCTTTATCACAAAAGGGATGGAAATCCCCACACAATATTTCAGCGTAACATTATTCAGTCCCTTAAACTTCTAAAAGTTCACAGCCAAATTCACGCTCTAAGTGAAGGGAATTTTATCATAGAGAAAGATTTTAAGGAGCCGTTACGAAATTCACAACTTGTATAGTTGTTTATGTAGTAATATCTTTTTTTCACATACACTTATCTTTGATATTATTTTTCTTATTCTTAATTCGCGTATATATCAGTTTTTTATCATTTCCACTAGAATCGCTATTAAATCCTATCAACGTAACATACTTGGAATCATTTATCAGTATGGCTGTTTTATTCCCTGTTCAAAGCTCATATAACATTCCATTTTTGAGCAACGCCACATTCAGCAGCCACTATGGACTCTGCTCTCTCCTCTTGATTCTACCATATGTCCGATGGGGCTGTAGACCATCTGCATCATCTACAGTAGACACAGTGCCCGTAACAGCAGCAGCAACAGTAGGAGCAGTTTACCAACGGCTACTAAAATCAGGAGCACCACCGCTATTGCTGTCATCGCCATATATTCAGCACCACGAACAACGATAGTAGCAACGTTTTCAACGTCGTGAGCAGACCAACAGTAGTAGCAGCATTAGAACCAGCAACAGCAAAGAGGGAACGGTGGTGAAACAGGAAACGCCAGCGTCACAAGTGGGAACAGCCGCCGCCGCTTCTGCTGCTGCTGCTGCTGCAGGACGAGGCGGAGGAGGAGGAGGAGGAGGAAGAGGAGGATCGTGGGTGGTGGTGTGTGTGTGTGAGCGGAGAGGACTGATGATGAAATCTCCGGTGACACAGCGTCACTGCTCCAGCCAGCCCTCGCGGGGACTAATTTACCTCCCTTCCATAATTGTTTCTTTTTTTTTGTTGTTGTTACAGCCCCTTAATCCTTCCCCCCTCCCCCTCCCTCGCCCCTTCCCCCCCCCCCCACCCATCCACTCATGCCACCTCCTTCCACTCTTTTTTTTTTTTTTTTTCATTTCCACAATTCAGTTTCTCAGGTTTTCTTATCTTTATCCTTTACTGCTCGTATTCCTGAATTGACAATTTTCTCCTACCTCGAGCTATATCCTTACGTTTCTAGTGAAGTGCTGAATAATTCTTCTTAAGTGCTGAATAAATCATTCCTTCCTTTTCACGAACTCAAGCTTGAAACATTACTTCCCCTAATGTGTTAGTTTCTTGTCCTTCATCTTCCCAACAACCAGTTTCGCTCTTCCCTCGTATGTGCTACTCTCATCCGTCACTTTTTCACCATTTCATTAATCGATGTCCCGACGTCATTTTCATTTTACGTCTGTAGATACTTTTTCATTTCATCTTTTTGGCATTTATGTCTGTTTGGATCCTCTCTTCCTTCCTTGCGTGCTCCCCTCTCCTTTCTTCTCTTGCCTCCCGTCCATTCGTATAATTGTCCCCGGGCGTGACGGGCCTCAGGCTGGGCTTCCCGTCAGCGGCGAGACGAGCGGCCGCCAGATTAACGGAAGATTAGTTTTTGATGGATAATCCTGCATTTACCGAGTCATGGATCCGATCCACCGTTACACTCGCAGATCCACGGTTGAGTTCTAGATTCGCCTCCATAAAGTACAGGAAGAACTACTGCACAATCCCCAGCGTCCGCGTCTGAGTCCGCGTAACGTTTGCGCAAAATGTTTTAGTTTCACGTACGAGTTCATATCCCAGCCATGTCCACGTTACGCCCGATTTCATATAGCCGCTATGTGATGTCGCGTCATGCAACATTATACGCCGATGCATACTGATGAGCGCTTCAGTATCACGACAAATGTATGTCGCCCTGTCCTATGTTTCACGCCTTTGATGCGAACTTCGTTATCTGTGATTACGTACATTTCTTATAATGCTTAACGGTGTCTCGAGGGCCAAATAGACAGGTAGTTCCTGGAAAAGTTCTATAGTGATTATAAGTGACAGAAGTTTGAAAGTGGTCTTGGGCAGTATCATCTCGAACCGTACTATCACCACAGTTTTCAATGTTTCTTTGAGTCCTTACCTTTTCTGAATTGCTGTACGCCATCTCTATGGAGCGTTGGTATAGTTTTTGTGTTATTAGTTTATTCACGGGCTCCCACTTATCACCGGGGTGCTGTATTAGCATTTTCATTGTATAAACTTATACGCTATGTGCTCTAATTCGGCAGCATCTATTTTGTCACAGTGCTTTAGATTTATAAACCCTTGTTTAACAGATAAATGGAACTACACATGGACACGCATAAATACGTGATATACTCAAAGAATCATCAAATATTTCCGGCACCGAGAAGATGCATACCACTCGAAAGTCTGTGAAACACACAGAGACACGTACATTTCCGAATACATATGTATACAACTTTCGTCTGTGCGTTCTTCTTCTTCTTCTTCTTCTTATTATTATTATTATTATTATTATTATCATAATTATCATTTTTATTGTTATTATTATTTTTATTATTATTATTATTATTATTATTATTATTATTATTATTATTATTATCATTATTGTTATTATTATTATTATTATTATTATTATT
>JAYMFT010223490.1:0-10000 GCA_038088735.1 Panulirus argus | reverse complement strand
AGCCTCGGGGGTGGGGTCATAACCCCTTAAGTCATAACACCCAGAGCGACAGACAAGCTGATAGTGGCTTGCATGAAGATCCCTCTCCTCCTTCTCCCTCCCTCCAAGCCTGGGTAACATTATCTCACCCACACCACCTGTTGCCCACCACCACCACCACCCACCATCACCAGCTGCTGCTGCTGCCCACCACGGAAGACACCACTTGTCGCCTCAAACACGACTCAAGGGACACCACCAACGCCATATCAGCTCTCAACCAGCAGAATGTGCCATGAGAGATAAGGCCCCCTAAAATCAAGGGCCAAGCTCTCTACTGGCAGGTTGTGCCACCCAGACTTAAGGGCTCTTAAAATCAAGGGCCACAACCAAGGCCATGCGAGCCTTCCACCAGCAAAACATGCCACCACTCTTCACGTCTCGTCTAGCCTTATAATGTTCCACAAACATGCATTTTTATGTTTCTCAACGTGCCACAAGTACCAAACTTGTGGTCGAGCCAAGTGGCTGAGGATAAACCCACCTTATAGTAAATCTGTCAAGAAAAGAACCTTTTGTAGCTATCTGTTGCTACAAGGACCATGTGCCACCGTAACATCAACGGATGTATCGATAAATACGTGACCCCAGCTTCATCTTTCCGTCAAGGCAAAACGAATCTTTAACCACGGACTCGCTCAGGAATTCCTGTACTACAAGTATCTCCGTACGTATCCAATCTTGTGTGTATTCACTCAGCCACGTCACCCTGCAGGGTAAGGCGGTGCTCCTGGCGTTCATACCGACGCCTCCGGCAGCTCCTGCCTTCTGTATCCCCCACACTGAGAACTGTCCCAGGTGGACGAGTCTATGCCACACACATCAACAACAACCACATCACTCAACGCAATACATAGTTCCAGCCGGTTACACAGCCGCCCCCTAGAGGTCACCACATACCTCTCGTGCCATTGGGTCACACTGTGGCTTTTGTAGGTCACACATCTTACCAGAAGCGGCTCCTCGTGGGTAAGGAACACGTCCCGACGGAGTGACTCGTTCCTTCCCCTAGGGTCAATGGTCGTCCTTGGGAGTCTTGTCTGGTACCGGATGGCCCCAGACTGACTCACAGATGGACTGTGTTTTCGGAGAAAACTCCTCCAGATTTGTCTAACCTTTTGGGCAGCTTCACATACCTCAGGGGTTTGGGTACACGTCACCGTTTCGACTTCGCCTTCTGCAGGAGACCAACACGTCCTCAGGAGGACGCCCTCGGGTGTGGCCTTTCCGCCGCGTTAAGTGACATCGCAGCGGCCCATCCACCTAACGAGGAGCCCGCTGACCACAGCGGCCAGGAGAGGATCAGGTTGTGTCAGATAATCCCAGATGGTAAGTGGATTCCAGCCGCCTCCGCTCGACCACCACCACTGATCGGGACAAGTGGGCCACCTAACCACTCGCACCTTACTGGACCTGCACCTCACCATTGGGTCTGAAGAATCGCCCACTTCCAGGACTCGCTCTTGGGAATCGCCCACTTCCAGGACTCGCTCCTGGGAATCGCACACTTCCAGGACTCGCTCTTGGAAATCGCCCACTTCCAGGACTCACTCTTGGGAATGGCCCACTTCCCTGACTCGCTCCTGGGAATGGCCCACTTCCAGGACTCACTCTTGGGAATGGCCCACTTCCAGGACTCGCTCCTAGGAATCGCCCACTTCCAGGACTCACTCTTGGGAATCGCCCAATTCCAGGACTCGCTCCTAGGAATCGCCCACTTCCAGGACTCGCTCTTGGGAATCGCCCACTTCCAGGACTCACTCTTGGGAATCGCCTACTTTAAGGACTCGCTCCTGGGAATCGCCCACTTCCAGGACTCACTCTTGGGAATCGCCTACTTTAAGGACTCGCTCTTGGGAACCGCCCACTTCCAGGACTCGCTCTCGGGAATCGCCCACTTCCAGGACTCGCTCTCGGGAATCGCCCACTTCCAGGACTCGCTCTAAGACCAGTTGAAATTCTCCAGTGGCCTTTCCTTAGCATTTCTAACGAAAGTTTACAGGAAAATAAGAGAACCAGTTCCTGCTATACATGGTTTACTACCCATTCCAGACAGCTCTCTTTTACTCCTAATCTCGCATCCAACACCAACCTACATCTCGGTGCCGATGGTAACAATCAAGATCTTGATTTGATTTCAGTCCTTCCATCACCATAAAGTCCTTTTACATGAAATGAGTATATGTACTGAGACGATATTTTTTTTCACGGTGGCAAACTCTCTCATTCGCTCCACAACACGATCCTTACTACTGATAAATCACTTTCAGAGAATCTAAATTAAAAAGACGAGAGAAAAGCATTTATACATATATAAAACAATTCCAATTCCAATATACACATGAACAATGTCACCAAATCATTATCAATACAAACTGAGAATAACGTTAAATCACAATCTGAATTCGTTCACGAATGCATGAATTACTAAACACGTGACTTTAATTTCATGCCACTGACTTTCTCGTTTTCACAGTTCTGGTGTGTAGTTCTGGTTGCTTGCAATATGTGTGTGTGCAACTTGGCCTGGGTGGGGACTTGCATCCGTGATTTACGTAAAAATATAATAAATCTGATACAATAAAACGAGATACAATACTGAATGTAAATATCCATATGAATTGCATGTCATATAAAAAAAACATTTATACATACGCGTATTCATATCAAAATATGATTAGCAAGTTTCTCTAAGCAGTTGAAAATGAATAAGTGCTGGACTTGAGATATTTCCACCCACTAAAGTCTTCCTGCCTGTGGCGACAGTGCCTAGCATCCACCTCGCCTTCAGGCAATCCTGACGCACTGTGTTTCACAGCCGTGTGAGACGCGAGTCCTATTGCAGAAAGGCGTATATGCTTCCAACTCCGGCAGCGCCCGAGATGCCACTCCGCTACGCCCCACAGACAACACGTTCAGCGCTGGGAAGCTGCCGGCCAACTCCAGCGGCGTTTGCTCCCTCCCTTTCATGTAATATACACCTGTGGGAGCCCACTGCACTCACAGTCACACACACACACCCGACTTGTGCCAGTATTGGCATATCCGACAACGGGCTGTCACTGACAAGAGCCATGCTTAATCTTGGCAAATTTGTACACACTCCTGCCTTCCACAGTCAACCTGGTGGGACTTTCTACCTTCTCGTATTAACTGCCCAGCCTCTATAGTGTGTCCTCCTTTACGAGACAGATTTGCCATCACCTAAAGAAAGACCTGGGAGTCACCATTATATGAGGCAGCTCTGCAAAAAAAGACGTACTGACAATTTAATGTCCTACCAGGAAAAATACGAACCAAGCAAGGAACAACCGATGAAACATGAAAAAGAAAACTTCATAAAAGGTTAAAGTCAATCCCAGATGAATACAAGATGGATATCTATGCAATAAGCGTGAGCAGCAGCATGGAAAACAGCATCCCGCATCTAGACGTGTGGTGAGCGCTACGTGTTACCTCTGCCTTTTGAGAGAATCTCATCCTAGGTGGGTCCCCCCCCCCCTCTTCGCCCCCCCCCCACACACACACACATACGACCTTGATATGACCAGCTGGGTCTGTGATCCAGGGCTTTTTTTTATACAATACAGTTCCAGTTTACAGTATAAAACAACATACCAGTTTATTCAAATCAGTGACACCTAGTTTGTATGATGACAAGTTTCATGGCGACCATCTCACGTGTACTTGGGGGGGGGGGGTCGTACCTTGAGCAAAACAAAACGACCCTGAGGTATCATGGCACCTACGTATTCTGGGGTCGTTCCGTCGTACTCAAAGGTCGTACAGTCGTGCTCTACGGTCGTTCCTTCGTACTCATTAAGGTCGCACCGTCGTGCTGGGACGACGAAAGCGTTGGACATACCTGGACTTGATCCACCGAAGCCTACACTGTTGAATTACCGCGCGACACACAACCGAAACTGCTGACATATTGGGCAAATTCTACCCTTACTTCCGTTACGATGTGGGAATTGTGTTACATTACTCCATCCAGTGGATCAATGCACACGATAAGGTGGGAGTCGTTCTGTTAACCACAGCTCCATGCGGATGACTTCCTACGATGAGAGAGAGAGAGAGAGAGAGAGAGAGAGAGAGAGAGAGAGAGAGAGAGAGAGTCACTGGTTCATGTCTCGCTATACACGTATGACATCCCCCCCCCCACCCCGGCTAGATCCCCAGCGGGACCTGCTGCTCTGGCTGGAGTGAGGCCAAACATCCACTGACGTAAAAAAAAAAAAAAAAGTTAAGGATGCGGTAATTCACCGCCTGGCAAGAGCCAACTGGCCTACCCTCCACCAAGACCTGAGGCGACATAACTTCCACCGAGTCAATTATTCTGTCCTAACCATCCCGCGCGCTGCGCTCGAAAATATACATTGCTATACAAAGGAAATCTTCGCCAGAGCTAGACACACACACACACACAGAGGCCGGTATGCCGGATAGGAACAGGAAGTGTAATCCGCCTCCCTTGGGGTCCAGTACAGTTAGGTGGAGATGCCCAACTTAAGGTCTTGCTGTGGTCGCTGATGTGGCGGCCTCCTCCTCCTCCTCATCATCTTCCTCACCACAACCACAACAGACGAGTTAATACAAGCAACACCACGCACACCCACAACTGCTACCGGGGTCAGAGACGAACGATGCGTGCACG
This sequence comes from Panulirus argus, assembly GCA_038088735.1. Lineage (NCBI taxonomy): Eukaryota > Metazoa > Arthropoda > Malacostraca > Decapoda > Palinuridae > Panulirus > Panulirus argus. Next base: position 5,301 of record JAYMFT010223490.1, on the reverse strand, counting down.
ACTCCCCGTCATTCGTGCAAGCAATCTAGCCTAGCCTGTCATCAGCAAGCAGAGTGCACGTTACAGGCCCAGTGAACCAACGCACGCACTCGCCACAATCTAATCATATGCTCCAGAACGTAAAGGGAGAGTCTCACCGCGCCTGCGCCACCTCCAACCGTTTTCTGTTGTTTCGCATCCGTAATAACGGCCGACTCCATTTGAATTCCTCACCGCCCGGGCAGACCGATCTGGACACATGAGGCACGAGAGCCTGCGAGGAACGAGTCCATATGAAAACCAAACATAATCATGGTCGATATACGACACAGGACTAACATTTCCAGACTGCCAATTGTCGGTATAATTTACAGACAGCCATGAAAAGGGGTCGAGACGCCATGCCAAATGAGAGAGAAATGAAGCATGCACACGATATCCCTAAAGCCATGCACCGTCTACATAGTGAGTGTGCATGTGGTCATGGAATCATTCTTAACACCTTAAGAATATGTTACGGATTTTCGTGAGGCGGAGGCACGCAGCGGCGTGACGCTGACGGCAGTTGACGGGCCTACGGCCCAACTCCCCAACCAAACTCCCCACGGGGCGTTCACCAGGAAGCCTGGTGTTGCTTCTCCTCCTAAGGTAGCACGGCAGACTACGGAGGCAACTGACCAAGTGCAAAACCACCAATGGGCGTCACGAGGATTCCTGGAATGTATATTGCACCTAGTGTGTAGACACGCACACACACAACCTGACCTGGGACCGGTAATGATGTGTGGGCTGTCACTGGTGCCGGGCTGCTCAGGCCCTCTCCTGTGCTGCACAGGCCCTCTCCTGGGCTGCTCAGGCCCTCTCCTGAGATGCTCAGACTCTCTCCTGAGGCGCTCAGGCTCTCTCCCTGGCTGCTCAGGCTCACTGCGTGGCTGTCCACGTCTCTGGGTCGTGCGAATTCTTCCAAACATCAAGTGACATGGAGCCGATGCCCGTCAGGGGGAAGACCTGAGCATACATGGAGCCGACCCTGATGCCTGCAGGTGTGTCGCCCTTGAGACTGTAAAGTCAGTTGTCCGGCCTACCTCGCTACGCTGGTCAGCCTTCACACACCCAAGAACAAGAAATACGTACCACACACAGGAAAAAGATAATGGCGTATAATGGAAGCACTGATTTATGAATCTCATACGTAGCTGCGACACCGAATAAGACGTGGGTAGTGCTAAAAAATATGCCTAGGTGTTTGCGAAAGTCGAGATGCATTAAGAAAATGTAGACCACGTAAGGATAAGGAAATACTGTGAAAATAAGAGAACAGAAAAAAAAAATGATGTGAGGCATCAGAGTCGATTGATAAACGGGATACCAAAGAGAATGAAAGAAGAAGTCGATGGTCATAAAATGACAGAACTACTGAGTGAAGGAAATAAATGCAGCGTATAACTACCGACTCGACCCCAGTGCTAGCGCCACCTGGCAGGCAGGCAGACAGACACGCACTACAACAACAGATTAAGAAAACGATGAAATCGTGACAAGTAAAAACTGATAATATTGGCAACTGACCCTGACCCTGGCGGGGGCTGACCTTCCGACTTGGGTATACACCAGACGTTACTCTAGAGTTACTCTTTACCCAAATGATTCAGGGCCCACCAGGGCCACCTTATCGATACTGGTAGAGGGCGCTACCAACACTCATCAAGGCAAGCCAAGGTCACTCTTAGTAATGGTGACACGGGGTGTAATCAACACTCATTCGCCCAGCCATGGTCACCTTACATTACTGGAAGAAGGTGCCAATTGCCACTCAGCAGGCACAGCCAAGGTCACGTGAATAATGATAATGGAGACTACTACAGGACGCAAACCATCACTGCGTAATACGCTGGTGAACTCGAGGCAAGTCCACAACTGCCGTACGGAAGGGGAGGTCAACGTAATAACAGCAGGTGTTCCATCCGGGTCCGCAGCTCAGTTATCACGGACTACTTCTAACGATGACGTCACGCCACTAACTACTGTGTCAACAATGCCCTGCGCTACGCCAGGACACGGAAACCCATTCTAAGGACTTTTCAACGCGTCTTACGTACAAGACAAAGACCCCGGGTCTTGGAAGAAAAGATACCATTGTTCCATTACCATGACCTAATGGCTCGGTAGTCTTATGGACCAGCGGTAGTGACGCGGTGGTAAAGTGCCCCACTTAACATCACTACCGGCGGACACACCGTAAGATATGTGGCTTACAAGACGACCCTCCTAATGGCTTTATAAACGGCAGGAACACTGCCACCAGCAACAACTGTCAGCGCAAACAAATGGCCGGTTCTCTGCCGTCACAGAATGCAAATGAGCCTCTGAAAAGGCGCAGCGCTGAGTAATTCTTGCTGAATCTGATGAAACTTGGCTTTACGGTTAGTTGTTATTGGACTGTGTACGAGAAGCAAATACAAGGAAAATGTGATAATGTTTTTCCAAGGCACCCTCTCCAGGAAGATTATATATATATCTATATCTATATATATATATATATATATATATATATATATATATATATATCGCTACTTCGTAAGGTGGAGTTCCTAGCCGTACACTGACTGCACCATCTTGAGGAAAGTAGTCAGTGGCAAGATTAAACTTCCAAAGGGAGAGGCCAGGGGCCCGGCCGTGCAGAAGGCATTCTAATCTAGACCACCATGCATACCGGAGGAACGAGCGTCATTAACACCCGGACCACGACACAGGACAGAGGGACAATTGCCATTACTAGACTTAAGAACGTCCGTCGAGACGTGGAACTTGTCACGTCTTTCCTACGCAGGAAGTCAGGGCCTTGGAAACCTTTCACGTCATCCTCCTGGCCGTAAGATAAACATCAGTATGGTGGCAGGAGACGTCCAGCAATTCAGACGACAACGACCCACGAGGCGTGTCTCGTCCGCCAAGTGCCATTGAGGATTTACGCCGCGGCCTCGGACAGCCTGATGAACCAGGGGACTAAGCCAATATCCTGGTCCTAAACACAGATGTATGTAAAGTACGTCTTACCTCTGTTCCAGCGTAGACTTCCTCCCTCGATTTCCGCACACCCACACCCCACTGTCAACAGTGAATAAATATTCTGCGGTACACGTCCCCGTGTTTTCCCACTTCACACAATTCTGGAGGCAGATAAGAGGCGAGCTGGTGTCTGGCGCAGGAAACAAGGTCCGTCTGGGGGAAGGATTTTATGGTATAAGGAAAAACCCCTCACGAACAGCACCGCCGCTGTGACGCCTCATCTAAAGAGAAAGCAAGAGAAGGAAGAAAACGAAGATAAGTAAAGAGTGGCAGAAGGACTAGCGAGAGATGGCGTCTGTCTTCCAGAGCTGAACACTTCGACGAAGCAGTGGCTACACTACCAACAGGTCTGCCACCACTACCACCAGCAGGTGCCAACACAACAGTCATCGTGTGTGTGTGTGTGTGTGTGTGTCAGCACCCCGGCTGGAGCACGCGGCACGTGCCTCTCAACACGAGAACAATAAACTGCAACCAAACACAACAGTACTTACGGTACAGCCTTGGCGCGCCGCCACACGCTCACCTGCAACACACGTACAGTCATCAGAAAACGTGAGAACATCTGCCTTTAAACACTATCTATATCCATCAATCTATCGTTATCACCTCCACTTACAATGCCAGGGCGGGGATTAGGTACATATACGGCCTCTGAAATCACTCATACACATCCTCGACCCATATCCAGTGTGGCAAAGTGGAAAAATACAACTAATTTGGTTTTAATATATATATATATATATATATATATATATATATATATATATATATATATATATATATGGTCTGAAGACGTAATCAAACTGACATCAGTACTGGGCATGGCTATCAAGTATTTGACCTTTCCACCTGTCAAGCGTGTGCGAACCCCGAGTGCCCTGAGGTGATAAAATACCTGATGCCCATCAGCCGGGCCAAAGTAAGGGCACGCTCTACCCACCACAGTCAGCGGGCAGAGACAAGACGCCTGACACGACCATGTCATTACCATACACTTCTCGACCATGTGGGTGGACGCAAACGCCATCCAGCCGTAACCGAGGTAGTAACACTCGTCACGGGTCGTGTTTCTACCACCAAAGCAAAAGCATTTTTTGTCCATGTACAAGGGAGGGAGAGATAACAGGAAATCTGAAGGTCCATGACGAGGTTATCTGCATTCATAATCTTAATTTGGTCGAACACACACGCACACATACACACACACACACATACACGCGCACACACACAAAACTCGGGTCCAGGCATTAATGACGGTGTCATTCAACTTTAATCACCAGAACGCTATCAGTATACATTCAACCTACCTGCATCTAATTACACATTCCGGTAAACAGCCCTGCATTCATTATGCAAATACAGGACTTCACCTCAGCACAAACCTCAGAATCTACACAAAATTATGTGAAACATAAGAACGATAAGTTTTCTCTATAGCAGTCTAGGTAATGTGGACTCCCGTGTTGTGGCTGTTAGCGTTCCTGACCGTGACGCGTTCACGGTCCGCCCAGGGTCGAGCGCATAGGTTCGAATCCTGGTTGCAGCAGTCGGTCCAGAGTCAACCCAGCTGTTCATCCACACCTAGGGGCTGGTCGATGAAATGGGTACCTGGCTCAGGCTAGGGTATATATATATATATAGCGTTAATGGCATGGCCTTGATGAGGGCCTTAGCTGCCCGTGCCGTCTCAGCTAACATAAAACAAATCTTATTGCGCCACAATTAGAGGTTTAGTACATGTTATAACAGTCATGGCTTTAAAAAGAATTATTTTTGGGGGGTATGTGCCCCATGAGGATGTGGGGAGCGGGCCAACAAATTCGTCTCCCGGGACAGAAAGTGACTGTGTCCAATTCGGGTCACAAGTGGGCCTGACGACGAGCAATCGGCAGCTGTGGTCCGAGGCAGCAGACACATGATCGACTCCACAAGCCCACCTCCGCCGCCGGGGACACACAGCAGCAGCCAATGGCCGGCGCTACGGGCACATCCCCCCACCCCCTTCCAGCTAACCCTTCATCACCAACAGGAAAAAGAAAAGAATAAAAGTATAAGAAAAATCATACTGGAGACTCGTATACCCACGGAAGTGAGTGGGCTGCAGCCCCTTACACTCTTGTCGAACAAAAGAATAACGCAGAAGACTGGTCCCAGACCCAGCTGCGGGGGGGTAGAAGGCCTCAGAGACCAATGCTAGGTTTACGTAAGGAAAGGTCCCACGTCCAGCTGAGGGGGCGGAGGACCCCACCC
>JAYMFT010223479.1:0-10000 GCA_038088735.1 Panulirus argus | reverse complement strand
ATATGCCTTGGTTCAGACCCTTCCACTTTAGTTTTGTTTCAGTCAGAGCCAGAACATCCAGGTTCCTCTCTCCAAACATACTACCTGTCTCTCCTTTCTTATCATTCTGGTACCATTCACACACATTCAGACACTTCAGTTTAAGCACTCCTTGCTTGGCATATTCTTCTGTTCCATCTTTTAAATTTTAATGTACAAGGAAGGGAGGGTTTCCAGTTCCCTGCTTGTGCCCCACTTGGTCACCTTGTATGACAAGTAGAGAATACATGGCTAGTATTTTTCTCCCTTATCCCCAGGGATTTGTGAGTATTAATGATACTGTTTTTGTATAGTTGTTTCCATTTTCCATCACTGTGGGGCATTGTCAGGAACAGATGAGAAACAGCCTTACTTGTTCATGTCCACTCTCTAGTTGTCATGTATAATGTACTGAAACCGGTCCCCCCACCTACAGCCAGCCCTCACAGACCATTCCATGTTTTTTCCAGATTGCTTCATGTTGTCTGGTTTATACCATTTACAGCACTCCATTCCACTCTGGTTTATTCAATACAATGAATGCCACTAACCCTCTTGAATGATTACTCAAAGCCTCTTGCATTCCATCCTATCATCTCCTTCTCCCTCTTTCCATGCTTCCTCCTCTTCTGATGCATATATCCTCTTAATTTCTCTTTGCTTATCCTCTCTCTACCTTCTGCCCATTTAAGCACATCCTGGTAAGCTCTGTATTTCAAACTGTCTCATTACCACACATCTCCTACACTTTTATTTTTTGTGTGATCAACCCACCTCACACCACCTTTCGTCCTCTGACATTTCATTTCCAGGACATCCACTCACTTCTATTCTTTTGCATCCAGGGCTCAAGACTCATATTATATTATATGATGATAATGATATGATGATAATTCTTTCTTTCTTTCATTTTTTCATGCATGTTTACAATTTCCCGCATTAATGAGATAGTGCTGGAACAGAGTAAGCCTTCAAGGAGGATTAAAATTCATCATTTACCTCTTGTTTCATATTTTTTTTTTGAATTGCAAGAATGGTAGGATTTCCAACTCCCTTCTCCTTCCCTTTATCCCCAGGGATAAATAATGACAATAATAATGATAACAATAATACTTTCTTTTTCTTTGATAATGATAGTACAGTCTCTGCAAAAAACTTGCCTGCCTCCCCATGCATTTTCAGAGGCGGTCACACTTACATTTTAGTACTTTGTTATCTCTCCTTTGGCCTTGATTACCATCTGTAGGTGTCTGGGCATGGAATCGGCAAGATTTCTGAAGTATTCTGGGTCCATGTTTTGGTCCATAGGGCCCTGACCTGAATGGGGGGAAGCAGCCATTTGATCTTGCATTTTGAGTGCCCAGTGTGCCTAGAAATCTCACATGCATCTACATTTTCTCACTTCCAGGAGAGAATTCAGGCTCTCTTCTCTTTATAAAGGTAAGAGCCAAGCATCTTGAAGCACAAGTGAAAGAAATACAGTGCCCAAAGCAAAATTCCCAAAATGAAGTAGCAGCCAGGAAGAGTAAAGATAAAACATCCTTCCCTCAAGACAGCCTGAGCCTGAGGTAGACTGAGGAGGGTTACTGATGCTCACATTTTTAGAACCACTAGTCTCAGCGACAAGATGTATGATGATTTCACCCTGAGAGTGTCATATGATTGTACTAAAAAAAAAAACATTTCTGTGAAATTGCCTTTTAAAATTTAAGAGGGTGACAATATTTTTTGTGGACACAGTAATAATGGGTATAAGGGAGAAAGAATACAGCCCAAGTATCTTGAAAGTGTCATAGAAAGCTACTGAGAGGGGTAGTGAGAGTGAGAGGCTGGGGAAAATAAAATAAGGATCCAAGTGAGAGTATTTTCTCCAAGGCCCAGTCGTTTATTTCTGATGCTGCTTTGTTAAAACTGGAGGTATTGAACAAGCACTGAAGGAAGAATAACAATGATAATGCATTTTCGCTCCAAACATAGGCCTTCTATCTCACTGAACTTTGGTTTAGTGAGCATCTATTAGTTATGCCCTCTTGTTGGTCACCTAGGGCATTACATAGTTGCATAAGGAGGGAGCAGGGTTTACAATCTTGTTCTTGCATTGTGTCATGCTTGGGAAATTTTCCATCAGAGGAAGAGGATATAGACAGTCCAGTTTTGTAGGTTTTAGAAAATTTGGGGTTGTGGCCTTTTGCTTAGAAAAAAAAATGATCCTCTCTCATCAAAAAGTGTTTTTACAGTACTCATCATCCCAGGTAATGATAACTTGTTTTTGGTGTTCATTTGTCCTTGATTTTTTGAGGAAGTGTACTTGGTTCAGTATAATCCATGTCAGCAAGTATTCTTAAAAGTGCTTTATATCAACAGATTCCTGAGTCAGCAGAACTTCACTTTGGGGAAGATAGATCCAGAGGGATTAAATCTCGTTATCCAATCATTGGTGTAAAAAATGTGACCATATTCCCAGGGGTACCACATCTGTTGGAGAGAGCTTTTGGTCTCTTAGGAAAGGTAGATTTCTTCTTTAGTTTGTTTATTGAAGGCCATATCAACATTGGTGTGAATAGTATAGAAATCAGGGTAGCAGCTGATTAAGAAAGAGTACAAGGAGAAGAGTGAAAGGGAGACAAGACAGCCTATGGTTAAAATAAGTAGGAGCTAATGAAAGGAATAATAGATCTCATGTTGCTGTGTATGACTGAGATATGAATTTGAATTAGTAGGAAGGATATTAGTCTCATGTCTCTTTCATGTCAGTATTTCACTATTTTCAGAGTGGAATCATGTTTGCAGAACTTACTTCAGATGATATAGCATGGAGAAATAAAGGAGAAAAATTGAGTGTGTAAAGGAGATTGGGCATCAAGTGAAAGGAAGGAGTTCGGAGGGTGAAGTATTGCGTGGCCTGGGAAAGAATCATTTTATCTTTTTGTATCAGAGTTTTTCTTCAAAGACAAAACTCTCACTGAGACCAGGCCATGAATGAAGGAAAAACTAGATATATTGAAAGAAAGGGTACTTACCTACATACTTACTACTACCTATGATGCAATTTTGCTTGAAAAAGAGATTGCGTATAACACTCGCCATATATCTTGCTTGTTTTGTAGTGCCACCTAGGAGGCATAGTTGTCTGTCATAGGGTGATCCAGCACTCCCATTAACCACTGTCAGTTTTTGTTTGAAGATTTTATGGGGTAGAACAATGAATAATCTTTCCATTTTCCTGGCAGGACACTCCTGTGTTTTTATTGTGTGTCTTATTACTAAATTTCCCAGTATACCTGCAGATTTGATTACAAAATCAGAATAATTCTTCAGCAAATTTGCCATGGTGTGAGTAGACAACAGGCACAACAATGTAACTTATATGAGCTCTGTGTTTATGAAAAGACAAAATGGTGATCCACTAAGTACTAGAATAGAAAAAATGGGTTTTTTTCCTGTTTTTCATTCTTGTTTGTGGAACTCAGTGGTATGAAGCTTTTGTTCATAATTTATTCTGGCAAAAATTGAGCACTAAATTATATCTCTTTATGCCTCCAATGGTGTTCCCTTTTCAGTCTCAATAGATATTGTATTTACAGAAACTGTTCCACAGACCAGGGATAGGATTCAGCAGTGGGGTGGTATATTTAACAGCAGATGAAGTAGAAGTTGCTTCAGTATTGAATGATACTGTTGCTCAGTACCCATCTGTGTCATTTGGTTCATACCCAAAGATATTTCACAGGTCAGTGTTTACTCATGTATACATTGCTTAATCTTTAAAGAGCATGCAAACATTTGTTTTCTAGTCACCTCTCTTGCTTAGAATAAGTTGGTATGTACAGATTGGGGTTTGAATTTGAATGGAGAAAACTTAAAGAAAGTGGGATGTTTTAATACCTGAGAGTGGATGTGGCAGTGATTGGAACCATGGAAGCACAGGTGAGTCATGGGATGGGTGAGTAGGTGAAAGTTCTGGGAGCATTGAGGAATGTGTGGAAAGGGAGGTCACTATCTGGGAGGGTAAAAATGGGTATATTTGAAGATACAGTTGTTCCAACAGTGTTGTATGTATGCAAGGTATATGGAAGAAGGTGAATGTGTTGAAAATGAAATTTTTGAAGTCATTATGTGGGTGGGAAGGGATGATAGAGCAAGTAATGATAAAGTAAGAGAGAGAGAGAAGTGTGGTAACAAGAAGATCATGGTTGGGAGAGCTGAACAGGCTTTGCTGAAATGGGTGGGACGAATGGGAAGAATGAATGAGGAAAGGTTGGCAAAGAGGATATGTGTGTCAGAAGTGGTGGAGACAAGGAGAAAGGGGAGGCCAAATTTGAGATGGAAAGATGAAGTGAATAACTTTTTGAGTGCATGGAGTCTAAACATGGGATGAAAGGTGTTCAAAGGATAGTGAATTGGAGCGATGTTGTATACAGGGGGTGATGTGCTGTCAGTGGACTGAACCATGGCACATGAAGCAGCCAGCAGTAAACAATGGAGAGGATTATGTGTAGTAGTTGTAAATAGGAGCTATCTAATAGCTAACAAGTATATAAAAAAAATATGTACAGAGTATTGCACTTTCTAATGACAGCAGCAGCTTTATGATCCTTTTATATAGTGGATCATTAACCCTTAAGATGTCTTCAACATTAAAGGGTAGGGCCCTTTTAAAGGAAGCATTACCTTCAATGACTGTTTTTGCAGTTAAAATAAAACTGGAAACTACAAAAAAAGATTTATATACCTTTTTCCTTTCAGCTACTATAAAACTAAAATTACTTTGGAATCCCTAAGTGCTGATGTCTTATCTTCAGCTGAGGAATATCTGAGGAGCAAACTTCCTAAAGGTACTTTTAAGAACACTGTTTTCATATGTATTTTGATATCTTTTCATCATATACCCTTTTCAATTCTGTTTCTTTACCCTGGTAGTTAGAGTTTATTCGATGTGCTACTTATATATTTTTTTTTTCTCTACAGCTTCCTCTTTGGGTGTACCAAAGTGCAAAACTTTAGTATATTGTTATGTAACTCCCTAAATCTTTCTTTTTTTCTCACATGCAGAGGTTGTGATTATCCATTTTTCATGGCTGCATCTACTTTTACTAGCAGCTTTCCTGAAACAATTTATTTTCTTGTAATTCTTTCTGTTCTTTTTACATAACTACTTAACAAATTGGTAGAAGCAATAGATAGAAGTAGCAGGTAGGAACATTTAGGCAGGAGTATTAGAAACATAGGTTGATGTTGTGGGTATGAATATTAGGCAGGTACATTAGGTAGATGTAGTAGGTTGGAACATAAGTCAGGCACATTAGGTAGAAATAGTCAGTAGGAACATTAGGTAGAAGCCTCTGCAAACTCTGTGCTAGAATTGCCCTCAGCCAATGGCCTAAGAGTGAGACACTAAAGCTAAGAAGTGGCACTGGCATTCCCTAGTTATGGAGACTGTTGCTGTGGCCACCCCTTGAGGCATTTCCAGGGGGCAGCAGGCTTCAGAGATATAAGTAGATAGATAGATATACTAAAGAATACTTAGTGTCCCATGGTCTTAATCTGCTGAATTAATATCTACATCTTTGACATCTCACTTCCATTGGTCTCTCAGAATGCGGAAATACTGTCTGCCACTATGTAAACAGAATCCTCCGACCAACATTCTACCATCCTAGTGCAACACTCACCAACATTCTACCACACTAGCTAGTATGATACATCTTAATTTCTAACAGAGACCTGTTTTCTGAACTTATTTATGTTTTTAGGGAATAACATGTTGTTTTATCTTGCATTTCATTGTTTTTCAAAAGCATATTGATTTTTGTTTCTTTTTTTTATCCAAAAGCCTCTGTGTCTATCTTTCTTCAGATAGTCTCTTAGTCCTTTAAGCGATACACTTGGCCACAGTTCGAGGAATGTCCTTTAAACGATGCACTTGGCCACAGTTCGAGGAATGTCCTTTAAGCGATACGTTTGGCCACGGTATGAATGTTATTCAATTTTCATTTGAGTATTTTTTTTTCATCTGCACTTGTAAAGATCTGAAATGTTTTATACATTGTCATCAGGACGAAATCTGTGCATGTTTCAAGTTTTAACTGAATCATGCACATGTACAGCTTTCCTTACTTACTTTTTGAACTTTGGTCCCCTGTGACAAGTATTGCTGAGTTAGGGAGCTGTGGTTTCAGTGCATTACACATGACAGCTAGAGACTGAGTGTGAGCGAATGTGGCTGTTTCATCTGTCTCCTGGTGCTACCTCGCTGGTGCAAGGGGTGGTGATGCTATTTCCCGTGGGACGGGATGGCATCAGGAGTGGATGGGGGCGGGCAGGTGTGAATATGTACATGTGTATATGCATGTGTATGTATATGTATGTATATATGTATATGTATGTGCTGTACATATATGTGCATGTATGTATATAAGCGTGTATGTGGGGGAATGGGTCTTTCTTTGTCTGTTTCCTGAAGCTACCTCGCTGACACGGGAAACAGCGATCAAGTATAATAATATAAATAATGTATATACAAATACATATATGAAGAATGTTTGGAAAGAGAGAACGTTTTCTCGGAGAGCAAAAATGGATATGTTTGAAGGAATAGTAGTTCCAACAATATTATATGGTTCCAAGGCATAGGCTATAAATAAAGTTGTACGGAGGAGGGTGGATGTGTTGGAATTGAAATGTTTAAGGACAATATGTGGTGTGAGATGGTTTGATCCAGTAAGTAATTTAAGGGTAAGAGAGATGTTTGGTAATAAAACAAGTGCAGTTGAGAGAGCAGAAGAGGGTGTGTTGAAATGGTTTGGACATGTGGAATGAATGAGTGACGAAGAGTTGACAAAGAGGATATATGTGTCAGAGGGGGAGGGAACAAGGAGAAGCGGGAGACCAAATTGGAGGTGGAAGGATGAAATGAAAGGGATTTTGAGCATTCAGGGCCTGAACATGCAGGAGGGTGAAAGGCATGCACGAAATAGAGTGAAATGAAATGATGTGGTATACTGGGGTCGACGTGCTGTCAGTGGACTGAACCAAGGCATGTGAAATGTCTGGGGTAAACCATGGAAAGGTCTGTGGGGCTTGGATGTGGATAGGGAGCTGTGGTTTTGTGCATTACACATGACAGCTAGCAACTGAGGGTGAGCAAATGTGGCCTTTTTCGTCTGTTTCCTGGCATTACCTCAGTGATGCAGGAGGTGGCAATGCTATTTCCTGTGGGGTGGGGTGGCATCAGGAATGGATGGAGGCAAGCAAGTAAGAATATGTACATGTGTATATGCATGTGTATGTGTATGTATGTATATATGTTGGTATGTTTATGTGTGTATATGAGTGGATGGGTCTTTCTTCGTCTGTTTCACAACATATGACTGACAGCCCCCTCGGGAGATTTATGGTGATCATGGTGAAATGTCGAAGTGACTACAGCATTATGGGGCTAGTTATGGTGTTGTTGGACAGCCCACAGTTGTGTAAAATCTTCTGTGATAAGTCTGTTAAGTAGATTGTGACTGTTTAAAGTAATATCCTATAGGCATAAAGAATTTTAACAATTTTAGAATATTTTGAGGGCAGTAAAAAATTGATGCAGAACTTGTGAAATGTTTGCTCCATTTATTCATATTAGATATTAAGAGCACACTTAGAGAAAATACAAAAAACATTTTAGATCACTTCTGTCCAGATTTGTTGTAGTTTTCATAATATTCTTGGTCACTGAGTCCACACTGCACTCTACATATTTGAAAGCTGTTCTTTTTTCTCCACATAAGCATATTACCAATGGCATTTAACCTGTGTATTGTTGGTAAATAAAGTCATTTATTGCCCCAAACTCTTAACATCATGGACCAACACCATAAATGAAAAAAATATTTTAAGTATTGTCATATTTTCATCATGTAATTGTCATCCCATTTAGAAAGATATTTTGTGTGAAAATCTGTTGTTATTAGAATGCTTTCATATGTGATACTTTATATCTCATTTCATAAAGTGTTAAAGATAGTTACCTATTTGCACTGTATGTAGAGAGAGTTTTACACTAGTGGGACCCCATTTCTTGTATGTTCTCTCCTATCATACATCCTCTTAAATTTATGTATGCTGTTTGTATTAATCATGTCCTTAGTCGGTCTTTTCTGATTATCCACCACTCTTATAATCAAAAAGTATTTCTGTGCATCCTTCTTTACAAGTTTCTTACTTAATTTCATGTTATGTCTTCTACTTGTTCTACATCAAACAACTAACTGTCCCCTGTCTACCACATTGATCTCATTTAAAAACTTAAAGGTAGTGATCAGGTCATCCCTCAGTCTTCTTTCTTCCAAGGTGGGTAAATTTAAAGCCTCCAGCCTTTCCTTGTACCATCTTTCTTGCTATCCTTTGGACCTTCAATATGAGCTCTTTGTGTTTCTTTAGGCGTGGTGACCAAACCTATGAGGTTTTATAGTTTCACATCATGGCTTTGCTTTGCTGTTTTTTTCTCACAATTCAATATTTTTGTTACACAAATAAGCTGACTTTCATTATGTTACTTCACTATAGGCAGTGTAATATTGCACTATAGGCTTCTAGAAGACAAAGAAAATGGTATCAAGCCTTGTAGCACTTTGTTATTAAAGAAGCTTTTGTGAATTCTCATATTTGCTACAGTGCTTAAAATCAAACCAATAACCTGATCCAAGATCTTCCAGAAAAAAGTTGTTACTTGTAAGTTGAAAGGGCATTTAATTACCCATTCTGGGCAGTGTAGGAGTGAAGAGTCTTTAGAAAAACTAGAATGACAGAAATTTTACCTCCAAGTTTGAAGACAAGAAAATGAAGTCACATTGTGTAGTTTTATAATATTGCCATCCCAGCATTAAAAAAATGGCAGATGTGGATATGAAAGTAGACAGACCACCTGCTTTTGTTTTTGTAAAGATTGTCCCTGTAATCCCCCTCTGTGTATTGCCCCTTACTTTGAGGTGTACTATAAACAAAAAGTTGAAAAAACAGCATAAATGAGCATTTGTAAACATTTGTCTTCTCCACAAACTATTGCTATTATGTTACTGTATATATTTATCAACATGCACTTATCTCGTAGATGAGACAATACTATTTTAATTTAAACTGATGCTTTTTGTGTATTTATTTTCAAGTTTCAAGTACACACAGCAAAATGATAATACACTTTTTGCTGCTTTTACCCAGTAAATTTCAATTGTGTATTTTTATTACTAGCATTTGCCTTAATTTTGGGTTGCCTTTTATGGATAAAAATTACTAGTTATGATGTTGGTAGGTTTCTAGGTAAGATGTTTTTGTCTTTGGCATACTTTGTGACTCTATCTGAGCTAATCAGGCAAGTTTATCAGCAAAGCATGAAAAAATAAAATTACACTTTTCTATAGAAAACAAATAAATTTGTCCCAGGTATTCACATTTTTTATGCATTTTGTTGTCAGAAATGAATTTTTCATTGTCTTTTCATAACAGTTAAGTGATAGTAAAATTCCTGTTAGAATTTTCATTCTTGAGTGACTGCACATCAATGGGAATATTCCTAAAACTGTACGGCACAATAAAAGAGATCATTTCTGTCTATTGTCTACAACAGTCAACAACAAGTTAGCATTGTTCTTGTCTTTAGAGGGAAAGCCACATGTTGGAAGGAAGGCATAAATAGATTTGCAACTTGTGTATCAAATTATAAATGGTGATGTTCTTCATAGGGAAAATAACTTCATTTTCTCCTCTTAATGAAATCCTGAAGAATATGGTTTCTTTTTGATAACTTTTTCAGTTTTAGAAGAACCTCAGCTTTGACATGATATTAGGAGAGGGCAAATAGATGGGTGTGCAAGCAAATTTCACTAATTTTTCTTGCGAAATATTCTGGAAGAAATAAGATTAATTTGGAGGTCAGTGCAAAATAAAGCTATATGACTCAACTAAATTATCATGTGTTTAACCCAATGCTTTACCTATATAT